>JAPPVO010000672.1:0-24271 GCA_030407325.1 Camellia japonica | reverse complement strand
TGACGACTCTGAAATCTGGCAAAACAGTCCATGTTTGGCGCTTTTTTTAAAATTGATTTTTCAAAACAATTGCCGGATTTGGACTCTTTGGTGATTTATCAGTTTTACATTGCACTTTGCGAGATTAGATTCAGAACCATGGTAGGAGTCCGAACTGTAGTAGTTAGAACCAAATTCGCGCCCTCTCCAAAATCTTTAGATTCATGATATCTTGTTTTGTTTACACTTATGTGTCTCTTTGCATTGCATTTGCATTGGTGCGCCTAGGACACCGTGTTTTCCGTCTGCTATTCCTGAATGGTTTGCCGGAGGCTGCGTGCCATAAGGTTGATCGGTTACAGGCTTTGCCACGATGGGAACACAAACCTCAATTTTTACGGAGGCACCCTTTTGACCATTCGACCTAGTTGCATATCGGAAACTGTAGTGACCATTCCAAGCTAGGACAGGTTGCTTACCCGATTGTAGGTTGTTTGAAACTGTTGCATGCGTAGTGAAACCCTAGCTCCTGACAAGATAGGACAGGGAAACCCTACCCCTCCATAGGGGTGTTTTGGCTCTCACTTGCTTGCTATGTGCTTTTAGAGTGTATCTCTACAGGAATGCATGTATCAGTTTGCAAGTCTGGGAATCAGGCCTGCGGGCATTAGTATTTGGAGAATCAGTTTTACCTGAAGGTATCAGATCTGGAGCAGTGATTTGGGAACAGTGATCAGTGTTGAGAACAGTGTGTTCAACTTACAAATATCAACTGTGTGTTGTATTTATTTAAGCCATTATGCTGTCCGTTTTTTTGGTTGTATGTTTCCTTATTATGCTTGATTTATCTTTTTGCAAGGTAGTTTAGCATCATTGCTTCTGACCAAGCAGATATTCCCCAAGCACTTTGGATCAGAGGTCGAAGACTTCATCGATCCGAGGATCTGATAGACGGACAACCAGTGTTCCTTTCATTACCCTCGGTTATTAGACGGAGGTCAGTCAGGCGCAGTTCATCAGTACAGCGATTACCAGATCAGTGGTCCTTATCCACCCCGCCAGTGAGTAGTCGGATTAAGGTTTCCGTTTCTGCTGCAGAGAGAGATATACTTGTTGTTCAGTTAGATCAGCACCTTATGGCATGTATGGAGGACATGATATGTCAGCTCCAAGAGACTATGCAAGCGCATGCAGCGGGATGCTGCCCGCCAAGCAGAGTTTGCTACGCGCCAAGCAGAGGTTGTGGCTCAATAGACAGAGCTGATTGCCAGACTCCAACAACAGTAGCAACCGCAACAAGCTGGAGCATCTGCTTCGCATCCACCTCCACCCCCACCGAGAGTTCCGATACTCGGGGATACTACAAATGTCCAGGAAAACACGGACATCCCAACGAGGCCAGCTCCACCCCAATTCAACCTTAGCTGTCCAAAGCACCGACTAATCTAGTGGACACACCGTTTGAATTTGAGGTGGATCCAACAGCACTGAAAGTGAGCAAGTTAGAAAAGCTGTTCAAAAAAGCTCAAGGCGTTAATTCTATACCGGACATAGAGAATGGATACACCGATTCGGCAGTGACTTTGCCAGACCGGTTCAAGATGCCGCATATAGACCGATTTGACGGTTCTGAGGATCCCATGGTACACCTGCGTTTGTTCTCGGATATCCTAAGGCAAATGGGCCTCTCCAGATTGCAAAAGCTTTCCCTCTTTGGCCGGACCCTGTCGGGTGTTGCGGCTATTTGGTACGCAAAGCTGGAGGACACTGTCAAGAGAAGCTGGGAGGAGATGGCTGAGGCCTTTATAGCTCAATACTCCTATAACACACAGATCGAGATCATAATCCGTGATCTCGAGACAACTAGACAGGAGCCGAAAGAGGGCTTTTCTGACTTCGTAACCCGTTGGAGAGCCAAAGCTTCTATGATGACCACCAGGTCGGTCGAGAAGGATCAAATACGAATGGTTGTGCGCAATCTCTAACCCAAACTGATGCAAAAGATGATTATCCTACTCCTCCCTACCTTTGCGGATTTACATGAGATCGGGGTACAGATTGAGGACGCCATGAAGCAGGGTCTGATTGACCACGAAAGAGAGCAGCCCAAGAGGGCATTCACCCGCAGTTCGAATGCAAGCACGAGTAATGCTGCAGTTGCCAGAACTTCCTATGTGGGCATGGTCACCACCACTACATCAAAAACAGCCACCCCATTCATCGGTGAGTCCGGTACTAGCTCACAAACAGCCAAATACCCACCCCGGGGTCAAAGGACTTTTTCCCCGTTGTATATGCCTTTGTCCAAAGTCCTGGGGGTTTTAATCAGAAATGGGTATTTGAAGCCCCTAGAGCCGCGGCCATTACCAAATAACCTCCCACCGACCCATAACCCAGCCAAATACTGTGCCTTTCACCAACAGCTTGGTCACGACACCGACCAGTGCTACAGACTGCGTCATGAGATCCAGGATCTTATTGACAATAAGGTGATTGCACCTCCAGAAAAACAAAATGTCACAGCCAACCCACTCCTACCACATAACCAAGCTCCACCACCCAAACACATTAATTTGATCCAAACTAGGGTTGTGCCATACGACCCTAGCATATATATCACACCCTCCCACCTATCCAAGCCGGAGGTGTTCATCTCGGACAGCACGAATTTGTGCATGTTGAGCGCCTTCTTAACCCAACCCGAGCCGGTGGTGGTGACTATCGAAGATAGAATTGGGTTGACTTTGGAGGCAGCTAGGAATGTTGATTTAGAGCTCGAGGGGTCTGGGAGCTTTGCGTACAACCCGAGTGGTTATATCACATCAACAGATCAGTTTAAGCCGAGAGTAGAGTTGTCGGTTGGGGCAAAGATCAGTGTGGTTCGGGAGGATGGACCTAGTCAGGGGCTAGATGACCTAGCAGAGTTGGAGGAGGATATCGCGAGTCTGCAATTCTTCAATGAACAGGATCCGGGGGACATGACTATCAACTGGTTTGATCTGGATGGATCAGCAGAGAATACGGGGTAGCTCAGTGATCAGCCAGATGTTGCTGAGGAACCTCAGCCAGAATAAGGACCATTAGAGACGGGAACATCAATAGTGGCCGGAATGGCCGAGAATCAGAAGGGATCGCCGGAGAGCACCGGTGTAAAGAATTTTGCTCGAGATCCGGGCAGTTTGAGTACAGTAGGCACAAAACAGGAGTCTATATTGAAGCATCTTGAGCAAGAAAAGATCGAGGATCTTGAGAGGGCTAGGAAGGCCAAGGCCCCTGCGGGGATAGAAAGTGCTGTGAGCACAGAAGCAGTTGCAACGGAACCGGACAGCTGTCTGTCGGTTGCCGACGGGATGTGGTGGGAAGACGACGACTTACGTCTTGCCCACACTGACAAAGATTGGGGGCAGAACCAACCGGATGACACCTAGTATATTGAGGAGGTTGACCATATGACTAGAAGTGGGCGGTACTTCAAGCCCCCACACTTAGACCAGCCAGAGGCGTCCGGGAAGGACAAAGAAGCGGAAAGGCATAAGGAAAAACTGCAGGAGGAGGAGGCTGTACTGAAACAGCTTAAGAAAATCCAAGCAGACATCTCCATCTGGGGACTACTTATGGCCTTAAGAGTCCACAGACAAGTTGTCCTTTCTACAATGGACAAGGCTAAACTTTCAATCGATACCACGCCCGAACAGTTGGTAGGGTTGGTTTTCCCGGGAGGAGCTTCCCCGACATTGACTTTCATTGACAAGGAACTGCCGCCTGAGGGCTCAGATCATAACAAACCGCTCTATATCTCTGTCGAGTGTAGAGAGAAATGGATACCGGTGGTTCTTGTCGACACAGGATCTCCTATCAACGTGTGTCCGTCGAGGACGACATATGCTATCAGGTTGAAGCCCGCGGATTTTGTGCCTACAGCCCAAGTAATACGGGCCTACGACAATACCAGCCGAGAGGTGATGGGGACTGTACAGATTCGAACTTAGGTTGGTCCAGGGCAACAGGATATTGATTTTCATGTCTTGGATGTCTCGGCCACCTTCAATCTACTCCTGGGGCGGCCGTGGCTGCACCAAGTGAAGGCTGTCTCTTCCACCTTGCACCAAATGCTGAAGTACCCCCATGGGAAGGGGGTGGCAATCGTTTTTGGGAATTCTTCGATACATCCACCGCTAGAGGTTTCTACACCAGTCCTGGAGATTGAGCATGGCGCGGAGGATGTGTTTTTGTCATGGTTCACCCTAGCTGAGGCCCGGGTTGTACAGAACATTCTAGCTGTTGATAAGGGGCTATCCATCAGCGCACAATCTGTCTACCTTATGAACAAGCTTCAGCACATCCCTGGGATGGGATTAGGGCGAAGTGACCGGAAAGGCGTTATAGCATCGGCCGAAGTGCCGCATAACCCATATACCTTTGGCCTAGGTTATCTGCCTACCAAAGAAGATTGGGCGAGGAAAGGAAGAGAGATGGCCGGAAGAGCCAAGGCAAAGCAAGCTGGGAAGCATTATGAGTTGGTGCACCGACCTATCCAGGGAACCCTAAACGGACGCTTTGTCCGGGAAGGGAAAGACTTCCTGTTCTGCGGCTTTCCAGAGCCATGGCTAAATGCAGAGAGGCGGCACTTGCCGAGATTTGAGATTTTCTTTGACTTGCAATTGTCCGGGGATGAAGTTGCCGAAGAGCAGACAGACCCACCAGCTGAGGCTGAGCAGTGCAAGAAGGAGGATTCCAAGAGCACAGAAATTGAAATAGGGGTAACACTGGCTTGTTTACTCTCAGATCCTCAGATCGTACCAGAATGCTTGGGGGATAACTTCTCAGTTTCCATGATTAGGAATGAAGCGGCTGTGGGCCTATCTTCAAACATTCTGGATGCATCCATCGTATCCTCCATCGTCTAGCAATACGAGGAGGGCTTTTTATCGAGCAGCACTGAGTCAGGTAGTGAGCCAGAATCTGATTCCACTGAGTCTGTGGAGTCGGAATCAGGTTCCAGCTTGTCTCAGTCTGAGTCCAGTATTCTTGGGGGTGATAACCCGGATGCCACTGTCCTGTCCAGGTCGTCTTTTTCTTTTTCCTTTGTGTCTGTTGTAACAGAGAAATCAGGCGGACTGGATGTTATTAATGAGAATCGTACGGCTGTGGCTTCCGAGTACTTTTCTGTGCCTTTAATTTATTGCATTAATCAAGACTTTCAAAATTTTGATGAAAACGACGAGGAAGAAATTCCTCCGGTTTTGCAATATTTGCTTGATCAAGAGCATGAGAGATTTGTAAAACCGTTGGTTGATGAAATCACCACAATTAATGTTAGTACTGAAAAGGACCCGCGGCTGGTCTAGATCGGGTCTACGTTGTCTTCGGAGGAGCGCGAGCGCTTAGTCGCTTTATTAAAAGATTTCAAAAATGTTTTCGCCTGGTCCTATGAAGACATGCCTGGAATCAATCTTTGAGATTGTACAGCACCGGATCCCTCTTGACCCAGAGGCCCGACCTGTTAGCAGAAGCTCCGAACGATCTGCCCGGACTGGGCTCTGAAGATCAAAGAAGAGGTCACCAAGCAGATTGATGCAGGGTTCCTACTGGTATCTGAATATCCTACTTAGTTGGCCAATATAGTTCTGGTGCCGAAGAAGGACGGCAGAATTTGGGTATGTGTGGACTTCAGGGATTTGAACAAAGCCAGTCTGAAGGACGACTTTCCTCTGCCACATATCGACGAATTAGTGGACTTCACTGCTGGGCATGCGCTGCTCTCGTTCATGGATGGGTTTTAAGGCTACAATCAGATTTTGATGGCACCCGAAGACAGGGAGAAGACTGCTTTCACCACCCTGTGGGGAACCTATTGTTAGACAGTGATGCCGTTTGGACTGAAGAATGGTAGGGCTACGTATCAACGGGCTGCGACCACAATATTGCATGATATGATCCATAAAGAGGTTGAGGTGTACGTGTGTAGACGCGCCCGAACGTCCTGGGAAAATCCCGTTTTGTTCATTGGGCTCACTACAGTTCGGACTCAATGTCACGGTTCTTAATCTGATCTTGCAAAGTGCAATGCGAGATTGATAAATCACCAAAGAGTCCAAATCCGGCAAATCATTTTGAAAAATTGATTTTTAGAAAGAAGTGCCAAACATGGACTGTTTTGCCAGATACAGAGTTGCCACCTAAATATTTTATTTTTGGAAAATTTAGGAAACCCTGACTTGTGCCTAAGGCCACGTGTCCATCATCACCAAAGTTGCCTCGGCTCGGGAACTTAGGTACGAGAGGGGAAGGTCATGCAATGAGCACCCCTACTCGCCCGATCAAAGATCGGCCTTTACTAACATGATATCTTGTTTTTGAAAACACATGTGCTCTTATTCCGGTTATTAACCTAGAATTACTATGTGATGTGCACAGCATACAAGTATAGACTGGATCGCCTAAGTTGGAACAAAACATCACATGTTTGTTTTTTTGAAAGCGGTTTGCTACTTGCAAGTAGGCTAAAATGCAGATTTTGCCGCCCTCAAGTGGGCTTAGAAAACATGGTGATTTGCCACTCTCAAGTGAGCTTAAAACTCGCAATCAATAAATTGTTCCAATTCAAGTAACCCAACCTTCACCCACAGGCATTCAGGCAGTTATATCACATAAGCAGTTAGCCTCATGGCAAGCATGGTATCATGGCAATCACTCACACACATGCAAGGATGCTAAAGCATAAACACTTACCGAGTACTCCGAGCCAAAACAAAAGCTATGTTAGAAATCAATGCATGATCCTAGCTATGTCAGGAATGCCTAATGCAACATATACAAAATGCAACTAAGATAGGCTCGGCTATTCTAAAATATCATGTGAAATGCAATTTGATACATGTATTCAAACAGGAATTGAAATACAATGCAGTTAGCATGATGCGCCGAGCCCAGTGCATGCAAGATGAATGAATGATGCACGCATGCAAACATAAGTATGCTAATTGAAATATGCCCTAATCTAACCATCAAAAGCTGGTAAATAAAAGGGAGAAAGACGTGGGGTTAGAAGACATGCATCACACACACGCACACTTATTACAACAGTTGTGCCCTCTCGACGGAGGGTCCGAATAAATAATACAGAATCAACTAATTAACCAACTATTCTAATTAAACTAGTTATTACACAACAAAATGAATAACAAACTACATCTAATTATTACACAACACTAACTAGTTAACAAATCAACTAAATTAGCAATTAAATAAGCATGCAAACTATGTGAAGTGGGCTGCCTCAGCTCTGCCTTGGATGATGAAGGATGCATGCATGCTCGAATTACCTTGCTCGGAAAGCCATCGCGATGCCCCGACTTGCCCCTGTTTGCAATTGATCTCAGAACACTGCACAAAGCTCCAGAAGGCTGAAACTCCACCCTGGGAATCTGTGGGAAGGCTGCCGACCAGTTGTTGGCATTAAAGACCACTTGCCGACCACTTTTTGTGGTGAAAACCAGAAAAAGTGGTCGGCCAACCACTTTATCTGGTCGGCCGGCCAGTTTTTGCTGCTGGTTTCTGGTTTTCTACAACAGAGGGCAAGAAAGGAGCATGACAAAGTATTTGCAACATATGTATGCACGACCACCCTCCCTATCATTACATAAGCTCAAGGGAGTGTAGGTCTCGACCCTTGGGCCACCAATCACGCATCTCGATGCATGATGGCCGAGGGGCCGAATTGCGCAACTCAATATGAAATGAATGCATATATGAACACGTAAAGCCTAAAACTCCATCATGTATAGTCAAGAGTGTCGGCGACCGGGAATTGAGGTACGTTTCATCACTTCGAGTATGAAACGCCCCTCGTTTCCCGTGTTTGGGCTAACTCCTATCCCAAACACAATGCAACAAACATGGCATGCACAATGCGACTTCAAGTATGCAACCTAATGCGATACAACTTAGACATGCAAACATGCAAGGGATGGACATGCAAACATGCGACTGGCATACACAATGCTATGAATTACATGGCATACATAATGCTCATGACGCTTGCCTACACAATGCAAAGTATATGGCATACGTAAATGCAATGGACAACATAGCATGCAAACAACATGCAATCAATCATGCTCAGTGGACTTAAACTAAAGTGGACAGACCTTAGCCATGCCCAAATAGAGGCCAATATGATGAATTGATGACATGAAAAAGTAAGGAAATGCATGCTCATGCATTGGTCCATGACTTAAGCATAATAGCACAACTCTCAAACATGATGAAGAGGTGACAAATGTGAGAATTTAGCAATGAATTAAGCTCTGAAGTTACATTCCAAAGGGTGCTAAATCATGCAAGTAGCTCAAATAAAGCATGCCAAGAGGTCCGAAATACAAAGCTAGTCGAGGACTTTACACTACAACCATACCAAACAATGCTCAAATGACCTAAAGCACTCGAAATAGACCTAAGGCAGGTCAAAATGGTAGCCAAAACATGCTGGACTCACAACAAAGATGGCAAGAAAGATAGGCTCCCGAATTAGCTCACAAACAAGGCATAAGGGCACAACTCTTAAACACAATGAAAGAGTGATAATCATGAGAGCATGGTAGAAGTTTATGGCCTGAAATTACCTACCAAATGATTCCATATCATGAAAATATCACAAATATAGCATGTTAGTGGTCTCAAAACTCAAGACTAGCCAAGGCATTTGCACTATAGCTATTCAAAACATGAGTGATATGGCCATGGCAGCCCAAAACAGTCCAAGAACAGCCCAAAATATGAATAAAATCACGCTGGAGCATAGCCAAAATATGCTAGAATGATGAGCCAAAACATCATGCATAGAAAGCTAGTAAGCAAGATTTGTTCTACAAGTACATGAGCCACTCAAGAGACAACCAAAACAGCTTTATACAAAGTTATGGCATGTCAAATGATGATAAAAAACCCACTGAAATATAGCCAATACATGCTAGAATGACATGTTACTTTGATGAGCCACAAATGAGATTACTCTACACATGCAAGAGGCAAACTCAAGGTGACCAAACCAACTATGGACAGAGTCTAGACAGGCCCCAAAAGTCACCAAAAAGTGCCTAAACCAAGCCTTGGAAGTGTGAAGATGTATGCTCCTTTGATAGGCCAAAGTGCAAGCAAACAAGATCAAAAAGAGAGAGGGTCACCCCTCTCTGATTTAAGACCTCAAAACCACATGCCAACCACTGAAAATCCGCTGGATTTCAGTGGCTAAAAGGCCAAATGAGGACTAGCTCAAAGGCCCTATGGCATGGCACAAAACAAGGCCAAATGAGGCATGCAAGAGGGTAGAAGACCCTCAACACCAAAAGGGCCTTAAACAAACATGAAAAACACTTAAATATGGAGCTTTTTTCAGTTGACAACAAAGCTCAAATAAGCATGCAAGTATGGCTAAGAGAGTGATCAAGACAAAGCTTAAAAAGAGAGAAAAGAGATTACCCTTGAAGCTCAGCAAAACCAGCAAGTTCCTCAGCCAAAAACCACCCTTTTAACCTCCAAAGATAACCTCTAGGAACCTCAGTTCGATGGTAAGGATGTATGGCTAAGAGTTGGGGTGTTAAAGGTCAAGAGCAATACACACTTTTGGCACCAAATAAAGAGATATAGAGAGAGATACACACTTGTGCCTTAGGCAAAAATTCAGAACCTCTGCCATGGAGAGAGAGAGCCTCTCTTATAGAAAAACAAAGGTTCGAGCTTCTTGGAGAAGCTAAAACTTGGATGCCATCCCTCTATACACGTGTATGGAGGATACAGTTTGTGCCCTCCAGCTGGCATCCACACAGTCTGCCAAAACAGGGGGAAAGCTGCCGACCAGAAAAGCTGGTCGGCCTGCTACTTTTAGTGGTCGGCCGACCACTTGTTCTGGTTTCCCAAAAAAAAAGTGGTCGGCCAAGCTAATTGGTGGTCTCCACACTGAAAGCAAACCAACGGTGGGGTGGAAAACCAGAAAATGTGGCCCAAAGACCAAGAAAACCAGTTTCTCGACCAGAAAACCGGCTGGCGGGGAGAAAAGTGGTTTCCAAGGAGAAAGCTGGTCTCCCACCCTTGTACCACCTTCCAAACAAGGAAAACAAGGTTCGTGCCAAGAACGAACCAACACGGATGCAAAACGAGAGTTCGGGAGGCAAGACGCGCGGCCGGGGGCCTCGAAAACTGGCTGTTGAGCACAAAAAGTGGCGTATGACCACAAAAGTGGTCTCCCGGACCACAGTGTCCCTCTAGACAGAGGAAACAAGGTGTGTTCCAAAAAAACGTGCCAAACGGAGAATGTTAAGCGGTCCCGAACCGAGGCGCACGGCCGATGGCTCTGAAAACCGAAAACTAGTCTCCAAACGGAACAGTGGCCTACGACCACGAAAAGTAGTCTACGACCACTGAGAGATGGTCTACAAGACCTCTCCCTCCCTCCGGGAAGAGAAAACAAGACTTAGTCCGCAGACCGAGTCAAAGTACAAAGAGTCCCGAGGTCCGGAGGTGAGGCTCTCAACCAAGAACTCTGAAACCTCGAAACGAGCACAACATGTGCAATCACCGAGCGCTCAATCGATGACGTCTGAGTCTTAAGGTCGGTCAAAAATGGGGTGTCTACAGTTGCCCCTCTTTGACAGAACTCAAAAGTCATAAGTGACGGGAGTGAATGGCAAAGCCCAGAGACGACCCATTTTTGACAAGGCTGAAGACTTAGACAAACAGACGAGATAATCAAAGAGATGTGCCCGCGGGCAGGGGCAAAATGCAAAGGACATGCAAGATGCCGAACATAACTTATGATCATGTAAAGAAAGCTGTAATGAAACAAATATACACAATAAATGCAACAGTTTAAGCAGGCAAATTCAAACCACACTACATTACATGCAGAAAGGATGTAAGAAAATTATGCAATTCTCACGAACATGTGCGATAGATACATAAAGGCGAACGAAGTGTGATAGATACACTAAGTGGACAAGCATGTGTGATAGATACAAAAAGTGAGCATAGTGTGATAGATACACAAAGCGAGCGTGTGATAGATACACAAAGTGAGCGCGTGATAGATACACATAGTGAGCGTGTGATAGATATACATAGTGAGCGTAGTGTGATAGATACACAAAAGGTGTGCACAAAGTGTGATAGATGCACTAAGTGAACAAGTATGATAGATACACTAAAGGTGAACACGAAGTGTGATAGATGCACTAAGTGAACAAAGTATGATAGATACACTAAAGGTGAACACAAAGTGTGATAGATGCACTAAGTGAACAAGTGTGATGGATACACAAAAGGTGAGCACAAAGTGTGATAGATGCACTAAGTGAACAAGTATGATAGATACACTAAAGGTGAATACAAAGTGTAATAGATGCACTAAGTGAACAAGTGTGATGGATACACAAAAGGTGAGCACAAAGTGTGATAGATGCACTAAGTGAACAAGTATGATAGATACACTAAAGGTGAACACGAAGTGTGATAGATGCACTAAGTGAACAAGTTTGATGGATAAACAAAAGGTGGACACAAAGTGTGATAGATGCACTAAGTGAACAAGTATGATAGATACACTAAAGGTGAACACGAAGTGTGATAGATGCACCAAGTGGAAAAGTATGATGGATACACAAAAGGTGAGCACAAAGTGTGATAGATGCACTAAGTGAACAAGTGTGATGGATACACAAAAGGTGAGCACAAAGTGTGATAGATGCACTAAGTGAACAAGTATGATCGATACACTAAAGGTGAACACAAAGTGTAATAGATGCACTAAGTGAACAAGTGTGATGGATACACAAAAGGTGAGCACAAAGTGTGATAGATGCACTAAGTGAACAAGTGTGATGGATACACAAAAGGTGAGCACAAAGTGTGATAGATGCACTAAGTGAACAAGTATGATAGATACACTAAAGGTGAACACAAAGTGTGATAGATGCACTAAGTGAACAAGTGTGATGGATACACAAAAGGTGAGCACAAAGTGTGATAGATGCACTAAGTGAACAAGTATCATAGATACACTAAAGGTGAACACGAAGTGTGATAGATGCACTAAGTGAACAAGTGTGATGGATACACAAAAGGTGAACACAAAGTGTGATAGATGCACTAAGTGAACAAGTATGATAGATACACTAAAGGTGAACACGAAGTGTGATAGATGCACCAAGTAGACAAGTGTGATGGATACACAAAAGGTGAGCACAAAGTGTGATAGATGCACTAAGTGAACAAGTATGATAGATACACTAAAGGTGAACACAAAGTGTGATAGACGCACCAAGTGAACAAGTGTGATGGATACACAAAAGGTGAGCACAAAGTGTGATAGATGCACTAAGTGAACAAGTATGATAGATACACTAAAGGTGAACACGAAGTGTGATAGATGCACTAAGTGAACAAGTGTGATGGATACACAAAAGGTGAACACAAAGTGTGATAGATGCACTAAGTGAACAAGTATGATAGATACACTAAAGCTGAACACGAAGTGTGATAGATGCACCAAGTGGACAAGTGTGATGGATACACAAAAGGTGAGCACAAAGTGTGATAGATGCACTAAGTGAACGAGTGTGATGGATACACAAAAGGTGAGCACAAAGTGTGATAGATGCACTAAGTGAACAAGTGTGATGGATACACAAAAGGTGAGCACAAAGTGTGATAGATGTACTAAGTGAAAAAGTATGATAGATACACTAAAGGTGAACACAAAGTGTGATAGACACACTAAGTGAACAAGTGTGATGGATACACAAAAGGTGAGCACAAAGTGTGATAGATGCACTAAGTGAACAAGTATGATAGATACACTAAAGGTGAACACGAAGTGTGATAGATGCACTAAGTGAACAAGTGTGATGGATACACAAAAGGTGAACACAAAGTGTGATAGATGCACTAAGTGAACAAGTATGATAGATACACTAAAGGTGAACACGAAGTGTGAAAGATGCACCAAGTGGACAAGTGTGATGGATACACAAAAGGTGAGCACAAAGTGTGATAGATGCACTAAGTGAACAAGTATGATAGATACACTATAGGTGAACACAAAGTGTGATAGAGGCACTAAGTGAACAAGTGCGATGGATACACAAAAGGTGAACACAAAGTGTGATAGATGCACTAAGTGAACAAGTATGATCGATACACTAAAGGTGAACACAAAGTGCGATAGAGGCACTAAGTGAACAAGTATGATAGATACACTAAAGGTGAACACAAAGTGTGATAGATGCACTAAGTGAACAAGTGTGATGGATACACAAAAGTAAATGAAGTGTGATGGATACACTAAGGTGAATGACCTTAAACAGAACTTCTTTGAATGAACCGTACATACAATATCGCCTGGTTGCGCCAGTTTCAAATGAACCGTACATACAATATCATGCATGAATGAGAAAGAAAGTTGATAGGTACAATGCAATGCAATGCATGATGTTTAAGGAATGCAATAAACAAACCTAGCGGCGCTTTAGAAAGCACCTCATGGGGTGAGTGGCAATGAACCGCTCTACTCTGATGAGGATCTCCCCTCGTGTTCTTCGAACACTTACCTTCAACTTACAGTACAAAGGCTCTGAAATACTAACAAGGGTTCTTCACATAGAACACTTTGGATGCTGCTTTTCTTCTTGATCATATTCACAACTTTCCCTATTCTCCAACGGGGTGACAGACTAGGTTGGTTCAGTATCCAGAATTGAGGTGCATACACGCTATCTTAACCTATGGGGCTTCCATACAGATTTCAAGCTGAGGACACGCCTCTGGGTATTTAAACCAGACTTTAGTCTCAGAAATTCCGAACCTTTTCGTTCTAGGCAACAGCCATTCGAACTCTAGTTTCCACCGTCGCAGTTGGTCTCCTAGGAACTCATTGTGAACACAACCAAGATGCCTCTGGCAGGGAATGGTACTCAGGGAGAGCACTTTTGATCGCCATTCTGGCTTGAAGCAGACTTGATCTTGAGCTTGAGGTAGAGGCACACTCATACTTCGGAGCATTTGGTAAGACCTGAAGAGGTACACACGGAATGCAATCTCGGAACTTACTGAAGTTGAAACAAACTCAGATACCCGACATTTTCCTCTTTTCTTTTGCTTTGCAATCTGGAACCTATATAGCTTCAGATAGGTCCTGGTTTTACTGTTCGCGCATGACCTGGGTTGAACCCTACGATTTTATGAAAGAACGAATCTTGTTTTGCACAGATATGGAGAACGGCACGGCACTCGGAGCGCAAAACGATTTTATTTTTTGAAATTGAGAGATGAGTTCTTGACCAGGGTATTGAGCCTACGACTGAACACAGTGCACTACGACTCAACAACGGAAAACAAAAGGTAAACAACCTAAACAAGAGTAACACTCGAAACGACTCAAAACAAGAATCGAGATAAAATAAAAAGACACGACACTCAGACGTGCATAGGGAGCCTGTTTCTCTGGGTATTGTTTCCCCCCCTTTCTCATTTGTGATTCTCACATCACTCGGCCCTCAGACTCTGTTTTTTTTTTCTGAAAAAGCCCTTTTCCTCACTTTTTCTCTCAGCGCACATCTCTCTATTCTTTAATCTCTCATTTTTTATCCCTCCCCTGGGTGGTTGATGGATAAAGAAGAAGTTGCGGGCTCTTGCCCATAGCATTCTGCTAGATTCTCTTTCTTCTGCTCACAACAGTGAACTTCCCCCACAGGGGGGTTGTGATGCGGCTGGATGTGCAGCAAATCTGCAATTGACATTGGTTGACGATGCTCTACTGGGGAGTTTGGACGTGATTGGATCTGTTGCTCCATTCCAGTTCGTGCTTCGCACTTAGCTTGATACCTCGCTGCTTGGAGGATGAGAGAACTTTCGGCATTTTGCTGTTAGTTTCTGTTGTGCCCTTTTCTGGCATATACGGTGCCCTTTCTTGCAAGTATGTTGACAATGGGGAAAAGACAGAACACCTGACTTAACTTTGCCCCTAGTTCATTATTTTGACCATTTTTTGTTTTTGACGTTCTGCTAAAACAATTTTGACCAACATGAGAGTTAGATTAACATGCTTGTTCGATTTTCTGATTTAAAATCATGCAAGTTAGGTTATGAGCATTGAAAATTTTCCTTTTTAGGTCTAAGAAAATGGTCCAGTTTTGGAAAAAAAGGAATAATTTTCGAGAGAATTAGTCAACCTCAGTAAAAATTCTCAAAAACTATTTTCGCAAATGGCCACTGCTTGACCAACGTGGAATTGACTCTTGAGATGCACAACCTCAGATCCAAAAACAATGGAAAATTACCCCTTGTCTAAAGGACACTGCACGGCAACAGAAAGTTGCCCCTTGTTTGAATAGCACCGCAGCACACTGTATGGCAATGGAAAGTTGCCCCTAGTCTGAACAGCACCGCAGCACATGGCAACCAGTCCTTACAGTGACAATTACAAACGAATTCTCGGATACAGAGAAGACAAAGATGACCAGAACCATCACATGGACACAGTCGAATTTGAAGTGTTACGGTTGGACTTCAGAATGAAGTTGCCTACGTATCCCAAAGAGGGAAATCAAGCCTTACGTAGTTTGGGATTAAGGTACACTCGGGTATTAACCTCTCCTTTTGCGCTTTAACTTTTGCCAAGGCCGTCCTTCCGAGTTTTCAACCTTGCGAGCTATGTTCTTCTTTTCTTTTCAATTCTTTTCATTTCTTTCCTACTTTTTTCTTTTTCATCTTTTCCTTTCATTTTCTTCATTTTTCTTCTTTTTCATTCTTTGCATTTTTCTTTTTTTTGTTCTTTTTCTTCTTTTTCTTGCTCTAACTTTTGCCTGGGTCGCCCTTCCGGGTTTTCGGCCCAACGAGCCTCTCAAGGGTAAAAGTTTAGCTTTGTCCATGTTGAATGGTTTGAGATCTCAGAGCCATCTGAATCCAAGAGAATGGCTGCTGTTTGCTGATGATGTAGAAGTCCATCCAATGGGAGGTGAATTTGCCCCTAGTGTTGTGGATAGGAACTTGGTTGTCCTTCAGCAATACTTTCTTCTTTCCCCCTTCTGGGATTTGGCATTCTTGCCAGTCTTCCCTGGTCTCATCTTTGACTCTTCGAGCACATCTGACATTTTTGCCCCTAGTTCAAGGGCTACTTTTGATCTAGCTTCGCAAGCTTCCTTTGATCACATCTGATATTCTCACCCCTAGTTCATGGGCTGCTTCTGATCCGGCCACACGGGCCTTACATTGTGGTTGACCATTGAACATTCTGAATTAAGGTTCAAGGTTTGGAAGCAAAGGGGTTGAGTCTCGAGGCTGAGAGCGATCCTAAGCTGCACAATCTCAAGAGCAATTCCACACAGGTCTTCGCAGGACCGCGCAAAACATTTTTTGAAATCTTTTAAGAAAGCGACAAATCACTTGCGCTGAAGACAGTGTAGAACCAATCTGGATCAAGCCAGGATCCTTCTCAGTACTCACATTAACAAACATGATCTCGTTCATTAAGGGCTTAGCACGCCTCTCTGTCTCTCAATTGATCAAATTTTGCAAATTCCGAGGAATTCTTTCCTCTTTGTTTTCATCACAATGTTCAAAAAGGTTTTGAAAAACTTGGATCGATGTAATGACTTAAAGGCATAGAAAAGCAGGTGAAAAGCACTGCCGTTTCATTCAAGTTTGCTGGCACAACAGGCTCAAAGCAGAAACAAGCACAAAAGCATGAAAACCACAACTGTTTCAATTAGATCTTCTAGTGTAACTGGCTCCTCGGCAGAAACAGACTCAAAAGAAAGCGAAAAGACAAACACAAAACAAAATAGTGATATCTGAGGTAACGCCGCCGGGATCACCCGACTCTAACAAAATAGGACTAACTCAATACAACAAGACAGACCCAACTGACTCAGTATGAAAAGACTGACTCTATACAATGGGACAGACTCTAAACGACATAACAAAACTGACTCAATACCCGAATCAGAAAGTACAAAAACCAGCATTCACAAATGCTCAAAACAGTGCGTGCCATACGCCACATCTGGAGTAAACTGAGTGCCGCCCGCAGGTGGTTCATCCCCTGATCACATATTCGTACTGTCCCCCAAGTTCACTAATCCAGTGGCGATAGACTTTGCTGAGCTGGTGCGGTGATGACCTTGTTGTCAAACAGATCTTGTACATCATGGTGAAGACGAAAGCAACTATCAGTGTCATGACCGGTTTGTTGATGGTAGGCACAGTATTTAGTCTAGTCATGCTTTGGAGGGATAGGATCGGGTAGAGGCCGTTGTTCCAATGGCTTCAGATATCCTTTCCGGAGTAAGGCCTCTAGAGCCTTTGACAAAGGCATATAAAGTGGGGTAAAAACCCTCTTGACTCGAGGTGGATATTTGATTTTTTGTGAGCTACTTCCGGATGCACCGGTGAATGGGGTAGCTGTTTTTGATGCGGTGGTGGTGACCATGCCCACTTCAGAAGATCTTGCAGCTGCATCACCACTGGTGGTCGCATTCGAACTGCGAGAAAACGCCCTCCTGGGCTGCTCCTTCTCCTGGTCAATGAGGCCCTGCTTCATAGCGTCCTCAATCTGTACCCCAATCTCATGTAGATCTGCAAAGGTGGAGAGGGGGAGAACGATCATCTTCTGCATGAGCTTGGGCTGGAGGTTGCGCACAACCATCCGAATCTGATCTTTGTCAACAGGCTTGATGGTCATCATCGAGGCCTTAGCCCTCCACCGGGTCACAAAATCGGAGAAGCTTTCCTTCGGTTCCTGCCTGGTGGTCTCCAGATCACGAGTTGTGACCTCGATCTGTGTATTGTAGGAGTATTGAGCTATGAAGGCCTCAGCCATCTCCTCCTAACTTCTTTTAATAGAGTCCTCTAGTTTTGCATACCAAATTGTGGCCATCCCAGACATGGTTCGGCCAAAGAGAGACAACTTCTGGGCTGTGGTAAAACCCATTGGCCTCAGGATATCGGAAAATAGGTGGAGGTGCACCATTGGGTCTCTAGAGCCGTCGAAGCGGTCGATGTGCGGCATTTTAAACCGGTCTGGGAGCGTCACGGCTGAGTCGATGTACCCATCCTTAATATCTGAAATGGACTTCACGCCCTGGGACTTCTTGAACAGCTTTTCTAGCTTGCTCACTTTTAGCTCTGTGGGGTCCACCTCGAACTCAAAGGGAGAATCCGGTAGATTAGTGGGTGTGGGTGCCTTGGACAGCTGAGGTAAGATTGGGGGCGGAGCCAGCCCCGTTGGGATGTCCGCATCTTCCTGGACATTTGCTGTCTCCCCGAGTATTAGGACTCTTCGTGGGGGAGGAACTGGGTGTGAAGCAGATGCTCCGGTTTGCTGCTGTAGCCTGGCGATTAACTCTGCCTGTTGGGCCACTACTTCTGCTTGGCGTGCAGCCACTTCTGCCTGGCAGGCAGCATCCTGCTGCATAACCCGCATACTTTCTTGGATCTGACGCATCATCTCTTCCATACTAACTGAAAACTGCTGATCTAACTGAACAAGTGTGTGTCCCCTTTCTGAGGTGGAAACAAATATCTCAGCCCAACTACGCACAGGTGAGGTGGATAATGACCGCTGAACTGGGGACTGTTGAACGGGTGATCTGTGTCTAATTGGCCTTTTCTTGCCTTACCACTGGCGAAGGAAACACTGGTTGCTCTGAACTGAATCTCTGACCTGACAAAGTCTATCAGCATGAATCCAATGTACCCGGGGGATATTGGAGCCTTCTGAAGCTATAGTTCCACGACTACCTTGCAAAAGAGAAAACAGACAGTATCTCAGCTTGATTTCACCAGAACAAGTATAAGCATAGCTGAACGATTGAGCTCTCTACTAAATTCTGCCCAAAACTCTGCCTGTAAACTGATACCCTCAGGTAAAACTGATTCCCCCAAAATACTGATGCCTTAAGGCCTGATATCCAGACTTGCAAACTGGTACATGCATTCTTTGTAGAGGCACACTCTAAAAGCACATAACAAGCAAATTAGAGCCAAAACACCCCTATGGTGGGGTAGGGTTTCCCTGTCCTATTTTGTCAGGAGCTAGGGTTTCACTACGCACACAGCGGTTTCAAACAACCTACAATCGGGTAAGCAACCTGTCATAGTTTGGAATGGTCACTATAGATTCTGATACGCACTAGGTCGAATCGTCAAAAAGGGTGCCACGATAAAAATCGGGGTTTGTGTTCCCATCGTGGCAGAGCCCGTAACCGGTCAGCCTTATGGCACGCTTCTCAAAGCGAGCCTCCGGCAAACCGTTCAGGAATAGCAGATGGCAAACACGGTGTCCTAGGCGCACCAATGCAAATGCAATGCAAAGAAACACATAAATGTAATCAAAACAAGATATCATGAGTTCGAGTCAAGTT
Source organism: Camellia japonica (assembly GCA_030407325.1). NCBI lineage: Eukaryota > Viridiplantae > Streptophyta > Magnoliopsida > Ericales > Theaceae > Camellia > Camellia japonica. The sequence goes on along the minus strand of JAPPVO010000672.1, from coordinate 4,880 downwards.
CTCTAAATCCCTAGCAGAGTCGCCAGAAACATTAGACGCACCCAAACGTCCCGGGAAAATCTCGTTTTGTTCATTGGGCTCACTGTAGTTCGGACTCAATCTCACGGTTCTTAATCTAATCTTGCAAAGTGCAATGTGAGATTGATAAATCACCAAAGAGTCCAAATCCGCCAAATCGTTTTGAAAAACTGATTTTTATAAAGAAGTGCCAGACATGGACTGCTTTGCCAGATACAGAGTCGCCACCTAAATATTTTATTTTTGGGAAATTTAGGAAATCCTGACTCGTGCCTAAGGCCACGTGTCCATCATCACCAAAGTTGCCTTGGCTCGGGAACTTGGGTACGAGAGGGGAAAGTCATGCAATGAGCACCCCCACTCGCCCGATCAAAGATCGGCCTTTACTAACATGATATCTTGTTTTTGAAAACACATGTGCTCTTATTCCGGTTATTAACCTAGAATTACTATGTGATGCACATAGCATATAAGTATAGACTAGATCGCCTAAGTTGGAACAAAACATCTCATGTTTGTTTTTTTGAAAGCGGTTTGCTACTTGCAAGTAGGCTAAAATGCGGATTTTGCCACCCTCAAGTGGGCTTAGAAAATGTGGTGATTTGCCACTCTCAAGTGGGCTTAAAACTCGCAATCAATGAATTGTTCCAATTCAAGTAACCCAACCTTCACCCACAGGCATTCATGCAGTTATATCACATAAGCAGTTAGTCTCATGGCAAGCATGCTATCATGGCAATCACTCACACACATGCAAGGATGCTAAAGCATAAACACTTACTGAGTACGCCGAGCCAAAACAAAAGCTATGTTAGAAATCAATGCATGATCCTAGCTATGACAGGAATGCCCAATGTAACATATACAAAATGCAACTAAGATAGGCTCGGCTATTCTAAAATGCCATGTGAAATGCAATTTGATACATGTATTCAAACAGGAATTGAAATACAATGCAGTTAGCATGATGCGCCGAGCCCAGTGCATGCAAGACGAATGAATGATGCACGCATGCAAACACAAGTATGCTAATTGAAATATGCCCTAATCTAACCATCAAAAGCTGGTAAATAAAAGGGAGAAAGACATGGGGTTGGAAGACATGCATCACACACACACACACACACTTATTACAACAGTTGTGCCCTCTCGATGAAGCGTCCGAATAAATAATACAGAACCAACTAATTAACCAACTATTCTAATTAAACTAGTTATTACACAACAAAATGAATAACAAGCTACAGCTAATTATTACACAACACTAACTAGTTAACAAATCAACTAAATTAGCAATTAAATAAGCATGCAAACTATGTGAAGTGGGCTGCCTCAGCTCTGCCTTGGATGATAAAGGATGCATGCATGCTCGAATTGCCTTGCTCGGAAATCCATCGCGATGCCCCGACTTGCCTCTGTTTGCAATTGATCTCAGAACACCGCACGAAGCTCCAGAAGGCTGAAACTCCACCCTGGGAATCTGTGGAAAGGCTGCCGACTAGTTGTTGGCATTGGAGACCACTTGCCGACCACTTTTTGTGGTGAAAACCAGAAAAAGTGGTCGGCCAGCCACTTTATCTGGTCGGCCGACCAGTTTTTGCTGCTGGTTTCTGGTTTCTTGCAACAAAGGGCAAGAAAGAGGCATGGCAAAGTATTTGCAACATATGTATGCGCGACCACCCTCCCTATCATTACATAAGCTCAAGGGAGTGTAGGTCTCGACCCTCGGGCTACCAATCACGCATCTCGATGCATGATGGCCGAGGGGCCGAATTGCGCAACTCAATATGAAATGAATGCACATATGAACACGTAAAGCCTAAAACTCCATCATGTATAGTCAAGAGTGTCGGCGACCGGGAATTGAGGTACGTTTCATCACTTCGAGTATGAAACGCCCCTCGTTTCCCGTGTTTGCGCTAACTCCTATCCCAAACACAATGCAACAAACATGGCATGCACAATGCGACTTCAAGTATGCAACCTAATGCAATACAATGTAGACATGCAAACATGCAAAGGATGGACATGCAAACATGCGACTGGCATACACAATGCTATGAATTACATGGCATACACAATGCTCATGACGCTTGCCTACACAATGCAAAGTATATGGCATACGCAAATGCAATGGACAACATAGCATGCAAACAACATGCAATCAATCATGCTCAATGGACTTAAACTAAAGTGGACAGACCTCAGCCATGCCCAAAATAGAGGCCAATATGATGAATTGATGACATGAAAAAGTAAGGAAATGCATGCTCATGCATTGGTCCATGACTTAAGCATAATAGCACAACTCTCAAACATGATGAAGAGGTGACAAATGTGAGAATTTAGCAATGAATTAAGCTCTGAAGTTACATTCCAAAGGGTGCTAAATCATGCAAGTAGCTCAAATAAAGCATGCCAAGAGGCCCGAAATACAAAGCTAGTCGAGGGCTTTACACTACAACCATACCAAACAATGCTCAAATGACCTAAAGCACTCGAAATAGACCTAAGGAAGGTCAAAATGGTAGCCAAAACATGCTGGACTCACAACAAAGATGGCAAGAAAGATAGGCTCCCGAATTAGCTCACAAACAAGGCATAAGGGCACAACTCTTAAACACAATGAAAGAGTGATAATCATGAGAGCATGGTAGAAGTTTATGGCCTGAAATTACCTACCAAATGATTCCATATCATGAAAATATCACAAATATAGCATGCTAGTGGTCTCAAAACTCAAGACTAGCCAAGGCATTTGCACTATAGCTATTCAAAACATGAGTGATATGGCCATGGCAGCCCAAAACAGTCCAAGAACAGCCCAAAATATGAATAAAATCATGCTAGAGCATAGCCAAAATATGCTAGAATGATGAGCCAAAACATCATGCATAGAAAGCTAGTAAGCAAGATTTGTTCTACAAGTACATGAGCCACTCAAGAGACAACCAAAACAGCTTTATACAAAGTTATGGCATGTCAAATGATGATCAAAACCCACTGAAATATAGCCAATACATGCTAGAATGACATGTTACTTTGATGAGCACCAAATGAGATTACTCTACACATGCAAGAGGCAAACTCAAGGTGACCAAACCAACTATGGACAGAGTCTAGACAGGCCCCAAAAGTCACCAAAAAGTGCCTGAACCAAGCCTTGGAAGTGTGAAGATATATGCTCCTTTGATAGGCCAAAGTGCAAGCAAACAAGATCAAAAAGAGAGAGGGTCACCCCTCTCTGATTTAAGACCTCAAAACCACATGCCAATCATTGAAAATCCGCTGGATTTCAGTGGCTAAAAGGCCAAATGAGGACTAGCTCAAAGGCCCTATGGCATGGCACAAAACAAGGCCAAATGAGGCATGCAAGAGGGTAGAAGACCCTCAACACCAAAAGGGCCTTAAACAAACATGAAAAATACTTAAATATAAACTTTTTTCAGTTTACAACAAAGCTCAAATAAGCATACAAGTATGGCTAAGAGAGTGATCAAGACAAAGCTTAAAAAGAGAGAAAAGAGATTACCCTTGAAGCTCAGCAAAACTAGCAAGTTCCTCAGCCAAAAACCACCCTTTTAACCTCCAAAAATAACCTCTAGGAACCTCAGTTCAGTGGTAAGGATGTATGGCTAAGAGTTGGGGTGTTAAAGGTCAAGAACAATACACACTTTTGGCACCAAATAAAGAGATATAGAGGGAGATACACACTTGTGCCTTAGGCAAAAATTCAGAACCTCTGCCATGGAGAGGGAGAGCCTCTCTTATAGAAAAACAAAGGTTCGAGCTTCTTGGAGAAGCTAAAACTTGGATGTCATCCCTCCATACACGTGTATGGAGGATACAGTCTGTGCCCTCCAGCTGGCATCCACACAGTCTGCCAAAACAGGGGGAAAGCTGCCGACCAGAAAAACTGGTCGGCCTGCTACTTTTAGTGTCGGCCGACCACTTTTTCTGGTTTCCCAAAAAAAAAAGTGGTCGGCCAGGGTAATTGGTGGTCTCCACACTGAAAGCAAGCCAATGGTGGAGTGGGAACCAGAAAATGTGGCCCAAAGACCAAGAAACCAGTTTCCCGACCAGAAAATCAGCTGGTGGGGAGAAAAGTGGTTTCCAAGGAGAAAGCTGGTCTCCCACCCTTGTACCACCTTCTAAACAAGGAAAACAAGGTTCGTGCAAGAACGAACCAAACAGATGCAAAACGAGAGTTCGGGAGGCAAGACGCGCGGCCGGGGCCTCGAAAACTGGCTGTGAGCACAAAAAGTGGCGTATGACCACAAAAGTGGTCTCCCGGACCACAGTGTCCCTCTAGACAGAGGAAAAAGGTGTGTTCCAAAAAAACATGCCAAACGGAGATTGTTAAGCGGTCCCGAACTGAGGCGCACGGCCGACGGCTCGAAAACCAGAAACTAGTCTCCAAACGGGAACAGTGGCCTACGACCACGAAAAGTAGTCTACGACCACTGAAAGATGGTCTACAAGACCTCTCCCTCCCTCCGGAAGAAGAAAACAAGACTTAGTCCGCAGATCGAGTCAAAGTACAAAGAGTCCGAGGTCCGGAGGTGAGGCTCTCAGCCAAGAACTCCGAAACTCGAAATGAGCACAACATGCGCAATCACTGAGCGCTCAATCGATGACGTCTGAGTCTTAAGGTCGGTCAAAAACGGGGTGTCTACAACGTGGACGACATGATTGTCAAGTCCAAGAAAGGAGAGGGCCACTACACCGCCTTGCAAAAATTCTTCCAACGGATCAGAGAGTATCGGTTGCTGCTGAATCCTCATAAATGTACATTTGGTGTTACAGCAGGGAAAATGCTGGGGTTCTTGATCACACAAGGGGTATCGAGGTCAATCCTTGTA
>JAPPVO010000671.1:0-11741 GCA_030407325.1 Camellia japonica | reverse complement strand
CGAACGACCAAAGTTGCTCGAGCATAAAATGCATGCTCCCAAAAGTTTACCATTTTTGCAGACGCTCGAGCAACAAGAGTTGCGTTCAAGCATGTTAGGAATTGACCATTTTTAACCAAGATCGGTGAGACACGAAATAACAAACAAGAAACAAATTAACGCATCAAACAAATCATACACAGAAGAACACAAGGATTTACGTGGTTCACCCCAAAATAGGGTTACGTCCACGGCTGTTGCGGTTTTCACTATGATCAGAAAAAATACAACTCTCTCTTCTTAACCTAAAAGAGGCGCCCCCTCATCTATTTATAAGTATAGAATTACAAAATTTATCACATGGGAATTACGAAAGTACCCAAACCCTCCATAGGGTTGAGTGAACAGTATTTATCAGGGTCCACCAACCCAACAATCTCCCACTTGGAACCTAATAACACAAGCTCTCCATCATCTTTATCACATAAAGGAACGCCGCAACAACTCGATCTTCCTTCATCAATCTTGAAAGCCAACTGAAGTTACACACAACTTCAGTTTGTCAATGGTGACTGTCTTGGTCAACATGTCTGCTAGATTCTTACTGCCTTAGATCTTCTCAAGAGACAAGACTCCATCATCTACAAGTGAACAAATGAAATGGTATCACAGTTGAATGTGTTTTGTCCTAGAATGAAAAGCCGAATTCTTTGCAAGATGAATAGCACTTTGACTGTCACTATGCAAAATACTCATCTCTTGCGTCTTACCCAACTCTGCTAGGAAATTCTATAACCAAGTCATCTCCTTCCCAGCTTCAGTAATAGCAACATACTCAGCCTTTGTCGTAGAAAGGGCCACAATCTTCTGTAAGTGTGAAATCTAACTCACTGTTGTACCACCCAATGTGTAAACATAACCAGTAGTACTCTTTTTGTTATGCATATCACCAACCAAGTCTACATTAACATAACCATGTAACCCGATGCCGGTTCATCTGAAACAAAGTGCCATGTTTGTAGTACCACTCAAGTATCTAAGGATCCATTTCACTGTTTCCCAATGTTGTTTTCCTGGATTACTCATGTACCTACTAACTACTCCTACTGCATGTGTAATGTCTAGTCTAATACGAACAATAGTATACATTATACTACTGATAGCTGAAGCATATGGAACACGATCCATGTAAGCCTGCTCTTCTTCGGTCTTCGGCGACTGCTCTTTGGTAAGTCTGAAGTGGCTAGCCAATGTAGTGCTCACTGGTTTTGCATTATCCGTGCTAAACCTCTTGAGGACTTTCTTAACATACTCAAGTTGTAACAACTTCAAAATACCATTTGCCTTGTCCCTATGAATCCTCATACCAAGGATTTTGCTTGTAACTCCAAGATCCTTCATCTCAAATTAGTTAGACAAAAGTTTCTTCAATCTTCTTATCTCTTCAATGCTAGATCCTGCGATAAGCATATCATCAACATATAAGACCAAAATAATATAACTTTTGTCAAACCTCTTGAAATAATAGTAATGATCTGCTTGACATCTTATAAAACCGTTGCTACATATAAACCCATCAAACTTCTTGTACCATTGCCTTGGGACCTGTTTCAAACCATACAAGCTTTTTCAAAGTTTGCATACAAACTCCTCTTTGCTACGTGCCAAGAAACCTTGGGATTGCTTCATGTAAATTTCCTTATCCAAATCACTATGGAGAAAAGCAGTCTTCACATCCATCTGCTCAAGATACAAATCTTCAGCAGCCACAATTCCTAGCACCAATCTGATAGTGATCAACTTCACAACTGCAGAGAAAATTTCAGTGTAGTCAACCCATTCTTTTTGCTGAAATCCATTTGCAACCAATCTGGCCTTGTAGCATTTTCTCCCATCATGTTCTTATTTGATCCTATAAACCCACTTGTTGTGCAAAGCTTTCTTACCCACTGGTAATTTAGTCAACCTCTATGTCTGGTTTACCATGAGTGAATCCATTTCATCCTGCATAGCTGACTCCCACTTGATTGAATCATCAACCTGCAAAACCTCATCATAACTTTGGGTTCACCCCCATCAGACAACAACAAATAATGTAAAGATGAAGACCAACGCTGTATAGGTTTAGAGTCTCTTTCTGACCGTCTTGACTTAGGAGTAGGAGTATGTAGCTTAGTTTGTGGAATAAGATTTTCAGGATTATTCTGAATCCTATTATTCAAATCATTCTCACTAATCTCCTCTAACTCAACATGCTCATGACAAGTAACAGATTCAAATTCAGATTCAGATGCATACTTATCCATATCCTTATACATTACTTTCTCATTAAATATGACATCTTTACTTCTGATTATTTTTCGATTTTTATTATCCCAAAATCAATAATCAAATTGATCAATGCTATACCTAATAAAAGTACATTTAACAGATTTTGAATCAAGTTTACTTCTATCAGCAGAATCTATATGCACACATGAAACACAACTAAATACCTTCAAAAAAGAAAGATTTACCTCTTTACCGCTCCAGGCTTCTTCTAGTAGCTCCATCCAATGGAACAGATGGACCACGATTAATCAAATATGATGCAGTGTTAACTGCATTTGCCCAAAACATCTTTGGTAATCCGGCATGTATCCTCATACTTCTAGCACGTTCATTCAGAGTTGTATTTATGAATTCTATGACGCCATGCTGTTGAGGTGTCTTTCGAATAGTCTTCTCCATTCTAATTCCACTTTCTGCACAATATTTATTGAACTTATTGTCCTCGTATTCCCCTCCATTATCTGATCTCAAGCACTTAATTTTCAGACCTGTTTCAGTCTCTACCAAGGCTTTCCACTTCTTAAAAGTAGTATAAACTTCAGATTTATGTTTCAGAAAATAAACCTATACCTTTCTCGTTGAGTCGTCGATAAAGGTAACGTAGTATGATAATCCTCCAAGAGATGAAACTAGTGTAGGTCCGCACACATCTGTATGAACCAACTCCAATTTTTCTGACTTCGGTTTCCTGTCATCCTTTGAAAAACTGACCCTCTTTTGTTTGCTGAAGATGCAATCCTCACAAAAGTCAATGTCCACCGATTTCAAATCTGACAATTTACCCTTAGATGCAAGTACTTTCATCCTTTTTTGACTCATATGTCCAAGCCTTTGGTGCCACAGATTTGAGTCTCCCTTCTCACCAGCAATTGCTACTAGATTCCTATTATTCGTAGTCATATAAAGAGTGCCTTCTTTTTTACCATGAGCAACAACCATGACTCATTTGGTGATTTTCTACAAACCACCCATGAAAGTTACAACATCACCTTCATCGTCAAGTTGTCCAATAGAAATCAAGTTTCTTTTCAAACCAGGCACATGTCTGACATTCTGTATCTTCCAAACAGATCTGTTTAGTAACCTGATTATTACATCCCTTTTACCCACAATCTTCAAAGGTTCATCATCAGCCAAATAAATCTTCCCAAAATCACCACTAATGTAATTGTCCATAATTTCCCTCTATGAAGTAGAATGGAATGATGCTCCAAAATCTAAAATCCAAGATTTAAGAGGGTTGTCAATACTCAAGATCAAAGCATCATAAATTTCCTCCGTTACAATCCCATAATATATTATATCCTTTTAAAAAAAAAAATTGCAAACATGGGATATGTGGACCCCACAGCATATAATATCCAATCCCACACTTTATATCCTGGAATCAAACAGAGCCTAAAGGTCTAGTTGTGGAAATATGAGATTTTGATTTTGATATTTTAGTTTGTTTTCCTTGTTGACAAGCACTACAAAGATGATCTTTTTCAAATTTAATTTTTGGAAGTCCAATGAACAAATCCTTTTTCAAAAGTTTAGCAATTAAATCCACATGAGCATGACCAAGTCTTCTATGCCATAACCAACTATTTTCATTATTAACATATAAACATTTAACATCACTAGCATAGAGATCATTAAGATGAAAAACATAAACATTATCATGGCAATTACCAACGAATAAAGCTTTATGATCATTTGTGCTTTCAATTGTGCAATGTGATTTATTAAAAATAACTCGATTACCTTTATCACATAATTAACTAATATTAAGTAGGTTATGCTTAAGTTCATCAACAAGTAAAACATTTTCAATAGAAAGGTTAGGAGAAATACCGATACTATCAATACCGATGATTTTTCCTTTCTTGTTATCTCCAAAAGTAACAAATCCTCCATCTTTCGATGATAGTTTAGTAAAGAATGATTTATCTCCGGTCATGTGTCTGGAACATCCACTATCAAGATACCACTTCCCTTCTTTAGCTTTGGACTTAAAACAAACCTACAAGATGACAATCAAGTGTTGGTTTTTGGTACCCATAGTTTCTTAGGTCCTTCTTGGTTAGTTTTGTTAGATCCCTTAATAATCCAAATCTTTTTAATTCCCATGTTCATATTCTTTTTGAATGGACAATAAGATATATAATGGCCTTTCTTTCTATAATAATGACAAGTAATATGAGGGTGTGTCATGAGAGGTGCCTTTTTAAAAATTGTATTGAAATTCTTTTGTTTCTTAATAGGGTCATATCCAATACCTGCTTTATCAAAAACACATATTTGATTTTCAAGAAGTATGTTGAGATTATCTCTACATTTTACAAAATTTTCAAGTGTTTTTGTTAAATCATCAATTTTGTTTTTTAAAGTAATTTTCTCATTAGAGATAGTATCAAAATCATTTTTCAAAATAATTTTTTCTTTCTTTAATTCTTTTACATTAATAGATAAAGATGCAATAGATTTCTTCAACACATTATTTTTGGCACAAACTTTTTTAAATTCATTTGATAGTTCATGGAATGCACTTTCAAGGTCTTCATAAAGAGTAGTTACCTCATCTTGAATAGAGTCTTCATCTTCAAGAGCCATGTGACATAAGTTGGCTACTTCATTTTCAATTTCATTACTTGAGCTTTCATCTTCACTTTCTCCCCAAGCTGCTACCATGGCCTTTTTGTTTCTTTTGTAGTCTTTTCCATGATTCTTCTATTTTGGACAATCCATCTTCATATATCTAGGATTTTTGCACTCATAGCAAATAATAGACTCTTTCTTGAAAGGTCTTCTTCCTCCATAATTATTTTTCTTGAAGTGCTTTTTGAGATTTCTACTAAATATGGCATAGCTTTCATCCTCACTGGAGTTTTCATGTTCTTCTTTATTTGATGAGGTTTTGAATGCAATTCTACTTTTCTTTTTGTTTTCAATATCCTCATGTCCTTTCATGGTGATCTCATGAGTCATAAGGGAACCCATAAGCTCATCCAATCCAAGTGTAGAGAGATCTTTGGCTTCTATAATGGCAGTGACCTTTGCTTCCCAATTCTTTGGTAAACACCTAAGAATTTTTCTTACCAACTCACTGTTAGTATAAGTTTTGTCAAGAGATTTCAAAGAGTTTACAATTTCAATAAATCTAGTAAACATACTTGAAATAGATTCATCAGAGTTCATTTTAAACAATTCATAACTATGAACAAGTATATCAATACGAGATTCCTTTACTTGGTTTGTACCTTCATAAGTTACTTCAAGTTTGTCCCAAATTTCTTTTACCGAATCACAACTTGAAATTCTATTATACTTCTTAGAGTCTAATCCACAAACAAGGGTGAGTTTGGCTTTAGCATTGGCTTGCAATAATTTGTGATCCCTCTTATCACATTCATCTTCAGTTTTAGGTATACTAATATTGTCTACCAATTTGGTAGGAATTTTTAGACCTTTGGTGACAATAATCCACATAGCATAATCAGTGGCTTGTAGGTATAGGGTTATCTTATCTTTCCAATGACTATAGTTGTTTCCGTCAAATAATGGTGGCCTATTGGTGGCTTGTCCTTCAGTAGTGCTAGTGCTAGCTAAGGTTACCATGGATCGAAACTCTTAGATGGTTAAATCTAAAGCAAGAGTTTAGGCTCTGATACCAATTGTTACCCAAAAGACAACCTAAGAGGGGGATGAATTATGTTTTTATAATTAAAATTAATAATACCCTAATAAAAATTATGACTAGCACAATAGATAAATATAATTAATGAAATAAAAATAATTAAAACAAGTGTCTTAACAACTATGTTAGTTAATGATTTTAGCACAGTAAAAATGTGAAATATAGTTATGGCAATTTAAAATAAAATAAAGAGATAAGGGAGAGAGAGGTGAACAAATTTATAGTGGTTCGGCTTCAACTCGGCCTACGTCCACTCCTCAAGCTTCACTTGAGATTTTCCACTATACTCTAACTTCACAGGGTGCTAGCAACCTTTTCACAGATGGAGCAATCCTCTACAGATTTTACACTGACTTTCTAAGTCAAGAACACTGAGTGTACTACACTCTTACAAGGTTGAAAAGAAGGTGTTTTTGCTTTCATAGAAAGTTACAAGAATTATCTCTCAAATATAGATATAAAAATGAAACTCTGGTTTTTCTGTAAACCTCACACAGAAAAGATGGACTTAAAGTTATAAGGCTCAGTGTATAATTTCTGAGAATAGATGTGAGTGATTATAGATCAAAGAATATTTTCAGGTTTTTCTAACTTGTTTACATTAGAAGCTTTGGTATATATAATGAAAATTATATCTGTTTATAGCCGTTGTAGTCATTTAATTTTATATCCGTTTATAGCCGTTGTACTTCCATCATTACCAATTTGAATATCTTCCACTCCATCATTACAAATTTGAATATCTTCCACCTGAACCTTTTGAACTGCTGTTGTGCTGAGCTGTTTGAACCTCTGTTTTGGGCTGTTTGAACTCCTGATTTAATCAAATATTAAATACATTCTAATAACATTTAGGATAAAGGTTTAGGTAAGAAATAATGGGACAAAATAAATTTTGATTTTATTAAAACATAAAATTATCAAAATAAATGTTGATTCTATTTTTCTCTTTTAAATAAATCATCAAAATAAATTTTGATTCTATTTTTCTCTTTCAAATAAATTAAAACATAATTAAATAAATCATCAAAATAAATAAGTCTAACAGGTATCTCCTGTAAGATCTAATCCATTTGCTCCCAAAAATCTCTTCTAGTCTGATCATCTAATCCTACTTGAGGGGCGTATGCACTAATAGCGTACACTATATTCCCTCCAATAATTAGTTTAACTAACATAATCCTATTCCCTTTCCTAATGACTGCCACTACATTCTCCACAAGACCCTTGGCAATTATGATTCCTACCTCATTTCTGCGTCTATCCTTACTGCTATAATACAGTTTAAAACCGGTATCCTCAATTTTCCTATCTTTTTCACTCGTCCACTTAGTTTCTTGTACGCAAGCTATACTAACTCTCTTCCTAATCATAATAACTATTAATTCCATCGTCTTACCAGTTAAGGTTCCTATATTCCAAGTGGCTACGCTAAACCTATAGTCTTGGACTTGCTTCTTTACCTGCGCTCGTCTAGAAAAACGCGGGAACCTTTACTCATTTTTCACCGCACCCAGGCGTCGATGCGATGCCCCTTGCTCACTTTCGAAACACCCAAAGGCAGGCGCAACGCGTCACTTGAGGGAAACGGCCTAGCATTTAAACGATTCAAAGTAGGATTCATTGTCATAAGGGATCCGAGCGGCTTTTTTACGTGTTGGCTGTCGGCTACCTAACGCACAACCCTCCTCCTTAACCCGGGCTTGGTACCGGCGGAGTTATATGTATATATCGTAATACATAATTTCTATGTATTGTAATGCTGTACATGTCATTTCTCCTATGAAACGTTGATGTCCTTCCGTGTATGTCAGATGGGACTTCCCATTGGACAACCCTTTTCTCTATTGATTTGAATAGATTATTAGAAACTTACCTTACCATCTTGATTAGGCCCGAGGAAATCATAGTTCTGGAGTTCTACTAGTGAGAAAGTTCATATATACCATCTGAAAATGCCATGTCAAGTTAAAAAACGAGAAAGCTCATAGATTTTTTTTTATGTCAACTTTATAGTAATATTGTTGTGGATAATTTTATGTTGCTGAAAGATTGCTTATTTTTGAAGGCCTCCAGTTTACCTTACAAATCTCTTAGTTTTTGCTTGTATCTCAGCTCTGAGGGCGAGTAGCACATTTGACTTGCCTTTGGATGCCTACTTTCTGCAAGCAGTCAGTGCTAATCAATATTTTAGGTAGCTAAGCTTAGATTCTCAGTTTATAAAGCTGTTTACTTTTGGTTGATGGTCTTTTACTTTTGTTGGTTGGAGGTCATTCTTTATTTTCCCCCTTCTAAATAGAAAAACAAAAATAATAATACATGGAATTTACCCAAGGACCCTTTTTAGTGTGTAGGTTTCACTACAGGAAAAAGGGGATTTGGTGGCCTTTTTTTAACGACGTTTTTTTAAACGTCACTGTTATTAGTATTTAACAGCGTTTATAAAACGCCGCTGTAGACGTCCCCGAACGCCCCGGGAGGGTTAGGTCCCGTTCTGTTCATATTGGGGTCACTACAGTTCAAGGACTCAAATGTCACGGTTCTTAATCTTGAACCAAAGAGTCCAAATCCGGCAAATCGTTTTGAAAACAGATTTTTTTGAAAGAAGTGCCAAACATGGACTGCTTTGCCAGATAACAGAGTCGCCACCTAAATATTTTTTAATGGGAAATTTAGGAAACCCTGACTCGGTGCCAAAGGCCACGTGTCCGTCATCACCAAAGTTGGCTCGGGAACTTGGGTACGATTGGGGAAGGTCACATCGTGAGCACCCCCGCTCGCCCGGTCAAAGACCGGCCTCTACTAACCATGATATCTGTTTTTGAAAACCTTGTAAGTTCTTATTCCGGTTATTAGCCTAGGTTACTATGTGATGCTCGCAGCAAACAAGTATAGACTGGGCCGCCTGAATTGGAACAAAACATTTCATGTTTGTTTGTTTGAAAATGGTTTGATGGTGCTACCCGCAGGTAGGCTAAGACGCGGATTTGCCACCCTCAGGTGGGCTTAGAAAAACATGATTTTGCCACTATCTAGTGGGCTTAAAACAAACATTTGACGTATTGTCCCAATTCAAGCAACTCAACCTCCACCCACAGGCATTCAAGGCAGTTATATCACATAAGCATATAGCCTCATGGTAAGCATGCTATCATGGCAACACTCACACGCATGCAAGGATGCTAAAGCATAAAACTTACCGAGTACTCCAAGCCAAAAACAGAAACTTATTAGAAATCATGCATGATCCTAATTACAGAGATGCCTAATGCAACACATGCAATAATGCAACTATAGCAGGCTCGGCTATTCTAAACATGGATATGAAATGCTACAACTATCAAGTATTCAATTTGGAATTGAAATACAAATGCAGTTTGTATGATGTGCCGAGCCCGGTGCAAAACAGATGAATGATGCAAACATGCTGTCATACTGTATGCTAATTGAAATATGCCCTATATCTAACCATCATAAGCGGGTAAATAAAAGGGAGAAAGAAATGGGGGTTGGAAGACATACATCACACTCACCCACACTTATTACAGTTATGCCCTCGCGCAGAGGGTCCAAATAAATATAATACAGTCCGAAATAAAAAAAATACAGATTTTTAATTAATTAACAATTTAAACTAGAAAGCTGGTAAACTGGCATGCAAGCCAGGGGCTGCCTCGCTTTTGATGAATATTGCATTTTGGGCTGCCTTTGCGCGGAAATCCATTGGGATGCCCAATTTAGCCTCTGTTTGCAATGTTTCTCGAAATGCGCGCCAGACTCCGAAAAGTTGCTGATTCCTCATTTGCTGCAACAGAGAGCAGGAAAAGGGCATAGCAATGTATTTCACAAAATATATGCATGCCTCGATTCTCGTGCCACCAATCACGCATATCGATGCATGATGGCCGAGGAATCGGATTGCACAACTCAATATAGGGTGCAATGCAGATGAATGCTACAACAAAACCTAACTCCATCATGGATGATCCGGAGTGTCGGTGACTGGGGAATTGAGACCCGTTCCGTCACTCGGAGTACGAAACGTGCTCGTTTCCCGTGCCCGGGGTAACTCTTATCCCGAACACGATGCAATATGCATGATATGCATGAAATGCAGCTATTATACAAATCTAGCATACACAATGCTATGGAAATGAGATGCCTCGGAATGCGTGCAGACGGGCACGCAAACCGAGGAAATGATCCTAAGGCAAAAAATGGCATACACGATGCAAATTGGGCTTATACCAACATGAGTGGACCTCAGCTACACTCACACGGGAAGCCGTCGGATAAAAAGAAAATGCCTCGAAATGCGTGCCCACGGGCGCGCAAACCGAGGCGATGCATACGGAATGCAAAATGACATGGAAATGATATATAATGAGGCTAAAATGAGATGTCTCGAAGTACGTGCCCGCGGGCACGCAAACCGAGAAAATGGCTTACGGAATGCAATGATGCGAAAATGGCGTACAGAATGCAAAATGGGCTTATACCAACATGAGAGGACCTCAGCCACTCTTATACGGGAGGCCGTCAGATGAAAATGAGCTGCCTCGAAATGCGTGCCCACGGGCACGCAAACGAGGTGATGCATTAAAGCATGAAATGACATGGAAATGCGAAATGGACTTATACTAACATGAGAGGGCCTCAGCCAACTCACATGAGAGGCCGTCGGATAAAAACGAAGTGCCTCGAAATGCGTGCCACGGGCGCGCAACCGAGGCGGTGACATATGCAATGCAAATGACATACGAATGCAAATTGGGCTTACACTAACATGAGAGGGCCTCAGCCGTACTCACATAAGCTGCCGAGAGACAAAAATGAAGTGCCTCGAAATGCGTGCACACGGGTACGCAAACCGAGGCATGGCCCTAAGGCACAGAAATGACATGCGAATGAGATGTGACATATGGCATATGGAAAATGCCAATTTCAGCAGCTAAAATGATGCACAAATAGCCCCCGAATTATGACAAAATTACACCCGATGCCCGAAATGCGATGTAATGCACCCGAAATGGCCTACAGCCCTACTAAACATGCATAATTGACACATGACATGTAAAACAGTAGCAAGGAAGCCCCTAAAATAACATTTTTTTAGTACAAAGCAAGGCTAAACAACAACCACAAGTATGGCAAAATTAGCATGCAAAAATGGGGAAAAAGAGGGGAATTACAAAGCAAGTAGTATATACAATGCTCAAACTGAAAAACACAGTTCTACAAAATTAAAGAGGGACCAAAAATATGCACATTTACAGTAGATGACATCTCCCAATTCAGCATGTAGATAGGCTAAACATAGCATGCAAAATAATGAGCCAACAAAGGCTATAACATGAGGTACCGAAAGCATGCACCAAACAACTTTGGACCCTTAACAAAACATGAAGAATGGGTCATTTTAAGACACTTTCTAAGCCTGATGAAGGCTCAAAACAGAAGCCAAGAAAGCCTAACAAAGCATGCAATTTTACGGAATCAAAGAGGATATTACATGAAGTACCAAAATCATGCACCAAATGGCCTAAGACCCTTAACAAAACATGACAAGAAGGCAAAAAAAAGGCTCTTTCCTAGCCTGATGAAGGCTCAAATCAGAAGCTAGATAAGCTTAAAAAAGCATGCAAAGTGGGGTCAAAGAGAGATACAAAGGCAAGTGTAACATGGAGACCCCAAACCAAGTTGATCCCTTCTACAATAATGTAGAGGGACACAAAATAAAGCTCAATCTCAG
>JAPPVO010000670.1:0-19503 GCA_030407325.1 Camellia japonica | reverse complement strand
GTTTGTATGGAAACATTCAGACATTGGTTTGCAAAGCTTTGTGATCATTATAACCTAATTACTGCTGTCGATTTTAGGGTCATTTGCTGAAGAAGATATTGGAAGACAAGGCATAACTGCACCATCAATTGCAGGAAATGCAATTGCAAGCAGAGGACTGGAGGTTGCAGTTGCTAATCTTCAGGAATACTGCAATGTGTAGACACCCCATTTTTGACCGTCCTCAAGACTTGGACGTCATCGTTTGAACACTCGATGATCATCCATATTCGTGTTCGTTTTGAGTTCTCGGAGGTCTCGGCCACGCGCCTTGCCTCAGGATCTCTCAACTTGCCTATTTTGTGCTTGGTTATGGACCAAGCACTTGTGTTTTTGCTTTCAAGGAAGATGGTGGCTTGTTGGCCATCTCCACACCCCATCGGCCATGGTATGAAGCCATCGGCCCCTTTTTCTTGCCATCGGCCAAAAGTGTTGGCCGATCGGCACTTTATTTGGTCGGTCGGCCCATCATGTTGGTCGATCGCCATGTTTTCCGGTCGAGCCCTGTTCATCTGCTTTATGCAGATATTTTGTGCCAGCTGGCACAGCTGGCACGCACAATTCCCCCCGTCCATACACGTGTATGGAGGGATTTGAGCCTTGCTTAGCTTCTCCAAGAAGCTTTGCAAATTGGATTTCTATAAGAGGGGAGGACCTCCTCCCTTCTCAGGGGTTCTGAAATTAGGGTTAGAAAAAGTTGTATCTCTCTATCTCTATATCTCCCTCTCTCCATCATTTGTGTGTGTATTTGTGACCTAAAGTGATTTTTGTTCACACTATTGCACACAAACACCTAGCATTACACCATCCTTGGTTGCTGAGGTTCTAAGGAGTTGTTGTTAGGGTTCTTGGAGTGGTTTTAATTAGAGAAAGGTGCTGGTTTTGTGTTCTTGAAGGTGTTCTTCAAGGGTGAGCATTCTTGCTTTAGATATCCCTTTCTTGCTTAGGCTTTTAGACCTTCTTGCTTATTGTTTTAAGCTTAGCTATTAACTGATAAAAGTTCTGCTTTTACTTGCTTTTGAACTTTGTTTAAGGTCATTTTGAGGTTTGGGGTTGTTTACCCCCTCCAAGGCCTTGTTAGGCCTTGTTTTAGGCCATCCCTTTTGGCCCTTGCTTTAAGCTTTGCATGGCCTCGCTACCAATGAAATCCAGAGGATTTTCAGTGGTGGAGAGGTGGTTTTGGTGTCCTAAATAGGAGAGGGTCATCCCCTCTCCTTGTTGTCTTGAATGCTCACATAAATAGCTTATGTTGGTGGCTTGTATGCCTAGCTTGTTTTAGCTTCATTTCAAAGTGTATTAGGCTTTGTTTTGCCTTAATACACCTCTGTTTTGAGTTGGTTCGATGGCCTCTTACATGCTTCATGTACTTGCCTCGTAATCCCCTTATTTGCCTTAACATACATCTTGTGTTTAGACTACCATTCTTGCATGTTTTGGCATAGCTTAAAGAAGATTTTGTTCATGTCTCATCATGTTTAAGATTTGATTTTAGTCGTATTGGTCAACCATGACTTGTTTTGTATAGCTACCATGCAATCTAGCTTGTAAGCTTTGTGTATTGAATCCCCTAGCATATATTACTTGGGTCATTTCAGCGATTTGGCATCACTTGTTATGCTATTTCAGTCCATATAGTATGCTCATATACTTGCATTTGTCACTCCTTTAATGCTTTAAAGAGTTGATGTTTTATGCCTCATGAATAGACCATTGTGTATGCCTCCATGTTTAGGCCTCTAGGATGCCATTTTGATGCATTTTTGGGCTCATTCTAGCATGCCATAACTCTGATTTTATTGGCTTAAATCATACCATGTTTGGTTGTATTAGGTGTAGTGTAACACCCTCTTTGGTAGCCTTGCATGCCTCATGCTTTAGGCCCTTTGTTCTTGCTTATTTTGGCCTCATTCCTTGCATGTTTTAGGCTTACTTTGGACCTACCTTAGGACTGTTTTAGGTCCTCTTGGCCCTTTGGGGCTTGCTTCATGTAGCCTTGGTTTGAGTCCCTTGGCTAGTTTCAAGCTTTAAGCTTTCTTGCATGCTTTGCTTGTGTAGTTTGGATGATTTGGCATCATCCCTTACATGATTTCAGAACTTAACATGTTTGTCACGTGTCCATGGTTATCCTCTTTTAAGTGTGCTTAAGAGTTGTTCTACTATGCTTAAGTGTTAGGCCAATTGGTATGCATGTTTGTATGTGTTTTTGTCCTCATTTCCACTGTATTTTGGCCACTGATTTGGGCCTTTTTGAGAGCTGTCCATTTTGGTTTAAGACCATTATCGCATGTTGTTGCATGCTTGCCTTGCATGTTGTTGCATACTTGGCCTATTGCATGTTGTCGCATGCTTGAGTTATATCGCATTTGGCATGCCCCTTTTGTTCAGTTGCTTTGCATGTTTGCATGTATTGTCCCTTGCATGTTGTTGCACGCTTGCCCCGCATGTTGTTACATGCTTGCCTATCCTTGAATGTTGTCACATGCCTTGCATGTTTGCATGCTTGTTTAGGTTGCATTGCATTTGGCATGCTTATTACCATTAGCCTTGTGTGGCATTGTCCTTGACATGCTTCATGTTGCATTAGTTTTGCTTACATGATTGCATCCCTCGCCTCTTGATCAACCATGAGAGAGGTTGGGGACCCTTATGTGTTTTGTGCATTTCATTTGATATTGAATTGCACACTTGGCTCCTTTGGCCATCATGCATTGAAATGCGTGATTGATGGTCCGAGGGTCGAAGACTATACTCCCTTGAGTTCATAACATGATAGGGAGAGTGGTTGTGCAAACATTGTCTTACAAATGTATTGCCATGCTCTATTTGTCCTCTGCTGCAGCAACACAGCATTCTGCAGGAATAAATGGTCGACCGACCATCTTCAGTGCCGATCGGCTAACTATTCTTGGCCGAGAGCCTAATTTTTGGTCGATGACCTTCATTTCTTAGCCGATGGCTTCACCATTTGGCCGATGGACTCTCAGCATGTCCCCAAGGTAGTTCAGAAGTGTCACAGAAGTTGACACAGTTTCCAGAGGTACATAGCAGTGCAAACAGAGGCAACATGTGACATAGCGATGGATTTCCGAGCGAAGTCCTTCGAGCATGCATTCATCCCTCGTCTCGAGGCCATTTCAGTGTTTTAATAACTTAGAATAGTTATTTATTTCGATTTGGTTTTGTAATTAATTAATTAGCTTGTTAGTTAGTTAATTAGTTGATTTGTATTATTCTTTCGGACCCTCCGTCGAGAGGGCGAATTTTGTAATAAGTGTGCATGAGTGTGTGAATGTCTTCCAACCCCACGTCTTTCTCCCTTTTACTTACCTACTTTAAATGGTTAGTTTTAGGTCATGTTTCAATTAGCATTCCTATGCTCGCATGTTTGCATCCATTCATCTGTATTGCATGCACCGAGCTCGGCACATCATACAAACTGTATTGTATTTCAATTCCTATTTGAATACATGTATCAAGTGTTGCATTTCACATGACATTTTAGACTAGCTGAGCCTATCTCTAGTTGCATTTTGCATGTGTTGAATTAGCCATCTTAACATAACTAGGATCATGCATTTGATTACTAACTGGCTATTGTTTTGGCTCTGAGAACTAGGTAAGTGCTTATGCTTTAGCATCTTGCATGAGTGTGAGTGTTGCCATGATAGCATGCTTGCCATGAGGCTAATTGCTTATGTGATATAACTGCCTGAATGCCTGTGGGTGAAGGTTGGATTACTTGAATTAGAACAATTCATTGAAATGCGAGTTTTAAGCCCACTTGAGAGTGGCAAAATCATGTTTTCTTAAGCCCACTTGAGGGTGGCAAATCCACGTCTTAGCCTACTTACAAGTAGCACCATCAAACCATTTTCAAATAAACAAACATGAAATGTTTTGTTCCAATTTAGGCGATCCGGTCTATACTTGTGTGTTGTGCGCATCACATAGTAATTCTAGCTAATAACCGGAATAAGAACACACGTGTTTTCAAAAACAAGATATCATGTTTAGTAGTGGCCGATCTTTGATCGAGCGAGCGGGGGTGCTCATAGATGACCTTTCCCAATCGTACCCAAGTTCCCGAGCCGAGGCAACTTTGGTGATGACGGACACATGGCCTTAGGCAACGAGTCAGGGTTTCCTAAATTTCCCCAAAATAAATATTTAGGTGGCGACTCTGTATCTAGCAAAGTAGTCCATGTTTGGCACTTCTTTCTTACAAATCAGTTTTCCAAAACGATTTGTCGGATTTGGACTCTTTGGTGATTTATCGGTCCCGCATTGCACTTTGCGGGATTAGATTCAGAACCGTGACATTTGAGTTCGAACTGTAGTAGCAAAGCCCAAGGGCGCGCCTACACAATGGTATGTCACCTTTTTTAAAATTTTTTATTATTTTTTTTTGGTTGCGTGTGTGAAGATGCATGAAAATGTAGAATTACCTAATGAAGAATAGTTAAATCATAGACTGTCCTGTTATAAGAAGCTGTAATTTTTCCAGGCAGAAAAGAATCATTAAAATAAATAATTACATCCAATGAGATCAAGAGAAATTGAAAGAACATCCATAATAATAACTATCAATCATTTATGGTTTAAAATGTAGGAATCTTTCCTTGCAATAGCTAATGAGGCTCAAGAGTTCTTTTCAAGTGATGTGTGTGTGTGTAGCTGATGTTGTGCAAACACTAGACAAGCAGGTGGTTCCAAGTTGATACTTTGTATGCAAATGTCATCTTAATATTCATTCTAGAGTTAAGGAGGAAGTCGTGGTGTTTGCTATTGTCCAATTGATGTTGCTTAGAATGAGATGGGTTTTCACCTAGAAAGAAAATAAAAAGGGGGGTTGGGGGATTCACGAGGAGGAAAGGTCAGGAAAAGTAGAACTATTATGTAGAAAGCAGCCCCTCTTGTGCCCTTGGTGCATTTGGAATGACAGAAACCATATATCGTTTAGTGGAATGGAGGGTTGAATGAGAGCATGTATTTATAGGCTCAAAGAATGGGGTGTTTGTTTTGGAAACCCTCCTCAATCAAATATTTAATTGATTTTAATTTCCAAAAATGATAGAAGTTTGTCTCTTTATGGAAATTATTTGATTTTGAATTTGATTTTAGATACTCCACAATTTCTTATTTATTGGGGGATTTTGACATGTGTTGTTGTGGGACCCTCATCTTTGGGTTGACCTAACCACTTGATCCAATTGTCAAAATGGGTTGATCATTTGATTTAGGCATGACTCATTATTTGAATAGGTCAACTTTCATGATTTTGGTGGGACCTCCATTGCTTTGAATAATTTGATCACCTTGACTTTGATCAATCAAAATAATTTAATTTTTCTTAATAATTTGAACGGTGATTAAACCATATCTTAATTTTGGTATCTACACTTGGTAAGTTAGAGTGTTTGTGTAGACACCCCATTTTTGACCAACCTTAAGACTCAGACGTCATTGATTGAGCACTCGGTGATGGTGCATGTTGTGCTCGTTCTGAGGTTTCGGAGTTTCGGCTGAGAGCCTTACCTCCGGGCCTCGGAACTTTTTGTGCTTTGACTCAGTTTGCGGACCAGGTCTTGTTTTCTCTTCTCGAAGGGAGGGAGAGGTCTTGTAGACCATCTCTCAGTGGTCATAGACTACTTTTCGTGGTCGTAGACCACTGTTCCCGTTTGGAGACCAATTTTCGGTTTTCGGAGCCGTCGGCCGCGCGCCTCGGTTCGGGACCGCTTAACATTCTCCGTTTGGCACGGTTTTTTGGCACACACCTTGTTTCCTCTGTCTAGAGGGACACTGTGGCTCAGGAGACCACCTTTGTGGTCGCACGCCACTTTCAATGCTTTACAACCTGTTTTCGAGGCACCCGGCTGCGCGTTTTGACCCCCGAACCCTCGTTTTACATCCGTCTTGGTTCATTTTTGGCATGGACCTTGTTTTCATTGTTTGGAAGGTGGTACAAGAGTGGAAGACCACCTTTTCTCTTGGAGACCACCTTTCTCCCTGCCAGCCGGTTTTCTTGTCAGGAAGCTGGTCTCCTTGGTCTTTGAGCCACATTTACTGGTCTCCCACCATACCACCTGCTTGCATTCAGTTGGGAGACCACCAAATAGGGCTGCCGACCACCTTTCTTTGGTTTGACCCTTTTGAACTGGCTGGCCGACCACTAAAAGTAGCTGGCCGACCACCTGAACTGGTCGGCCTACTCCCACCAGTTTTGTCTCTGTGAGTTGTTGCCAGCTGTGCCAGCTGGAAGACACAGACTGGATCCTCCATACACGTGTATGGAGGATCTTCAACCTTGGTTTTTAGCTTCTTTGAGAAGCTTTGCCTCCTTTGTCTATAAAGGAAGGCCTCCCTCTTCTTATACCAGGTTCAGATTTCCTCTAAGGCAAAAAAATATATCTCTCTCTATATCTCTACATTTTGGCTCCAAAAGTCCATGGTTCTTGACCCTTTTACACTACACCTCATAGCCTTACACTTCCACCATTGCTTTGAGGTCCTTGGAGGTCATTTTCAGAGGTTAAAGGTTTGGTTTTGGGCTGGAGAAGTTGCTGGTTTTGCTGAGCTTCAAGGGTAATCTCTTTTCCCTTTTTTAAAGCTTTGTCATGATCACTCTCTTAGACAAACTTGAATGCTTATTTGAGGTTTGTTGTCAACTGAAAAAGGTCTTGTTTTGAGGTCCTTTTCATGTTTGTTTAAGGCCATTTTGTTGTTGGGGGTCATCTCCCCTTTTGCATACTTTAAATAGCCTTATTTTGTACCCACCCCCTGGGTGGCCCAGTGGTAAGGGCGAAGACGTGATTGTGTGGGTTAGGCGCACGGTCACGGGTTCGATTCCCCTCTGGGACACTTTGGGATTTAAGCAGGGAGCCGTGGCGGTGGGATACTGTGATTGCTCCCCCTGAGGATTAGTCGGTGGACGCAGCCCAGTGGTAGAAGCCGGACACCTCAGTTTCAAAAAAAAAAAAAAATAGCCTTGTTTTGTGCCATGCCCTAAAGCCTTTGATTTAATCTTTGCTTGGCCTTCCTACCACTGAAATCCAGTGGATTTTCAGTGGTGAGCTTGCTGTTTTGAGGGCCAAAATTAGAGAGGGGTGACCCTCTCTCTTGTTGTCTTGTTTACTAGCATTTTTGGCCTTACAAAGGAGCCTTTGTTTTCACACCTCCAAGCCTTGTTTCAGGCCCTTTTCAGTGACTTTTAGGGCCTTCCTAGGCTCTGTCCAGAGTGTGTCTCTTGCATGTGTAGAATAACCCTCTTCATAGCTTATCAAAGGAGCATGTCATTCTTGCATGCATTGGTCATGTTTCAGTGGGTTTTTGGTCATTATTTGGCATGTCATACCTTTGTCTTTTGCTGGTTCAGTGGCCTCTTGAATGCTTCACATGCTTGTAGTGTAAACCATGCTCACTAGCTTAGAATGCATGATGTTTTGGCTCACTATTCCAGCACATTTTGGCTTTGCTCCAACATGGTTTTGTTCATATTTTGGGCTGCCTTAGCTCTGTTTTGAGGCCTCTTGGTCGAATGATGCTTTCCATGCATGCTTGTAGTGTAAATCCCTTAAACTAGCTTTGTATGCTTCATGCCTTGACATGTCATTCTAGCTTGTTTTCTTTCCATTTCAGTGTGTATTTGGTGTTGATTTATCATGTCATACCTTTGTTTAGGTTTGGTTTGATTAGCCTTTGCATGCTTCATACACTTGCCATGCAATCCCATTAAATAGCCTAACATGCGTCATGTTGTCACATGCCTTTTAAGCATGCTTTTGGCTTGACTTAAAGAAGATTTTATCCATGTTTTGGCATGCTTGAGGTCTGATTTTGGTTGTCTTGGTCATCCATGACTTGCTTTGTATAGCTATGGTTCAATCTTGCTTGTAGGCTTTGAGTATTGAATTCTCTAGCATGCATTACTTGGCTTGTTTCAATCATTTGGCATCACTTGTCATGTAATTTCAGTCCATGTAGTGTGGCTATACACTTGCATTTGTCACTCAATCAATGCGTTGGAGGGTTCCCCCTTTATGCCTTAACATGAGCCATTGCGTATGCATTCATGCCTTGGCTTGCGAGCCATCATTTCAATGCTTATTTGGGGTTATTTTGCCATAATATAACTCTGATTTTTGTTGCTTAAGTCATATCATGTTTGGTCCTAATAGGTGTAGTGTAATCCACCTTATTTGCCTTGCATTCGTCATGTCTTATGCCTCTCATGCTAGCACATTTTGGCTTCCATCCATACATGTTTTAGTCTCATTTCAACATGCTCTAGGACTGTTTTGGGTTGCCTTAATCACATGCTTCATGTTTTGTATACTTGTAGTGTAAATGCCCTTGCTTGCCTCAAGCTTCGAGCACCATTGCATGCCTCATTTGTGTTGTGTACATGATTTGGCATCACCTAACATCACATTTTAAAGCCTTTAGGACTTCCATGTTCTCACTTCATTCATGCTTTGAATGACTTTAAGTGTTGTGCATGATTGCCTAGTTTGTGGCTTAGCTTGTATGCTTGCATGCCTAGGTATTTGGGCCATCATCTCAGCATGTTTAGGTCCTTATTTTGACCTACTTGAGCTCTGTCCATGCTTAGTTCATGCATTTGTGCCATGTATTGCATGCCTCCTATGTGTTGCTCTTTGCTAGCTTTCATGCTTTAGGACTCTTGCATGCTCAACTTGCATTGCTTGAATGATTTGGCATCATTTCTTACCTCATTTCAGTGCACTTAGTGTTGTTACACTTGCACATTTATCACTCTTTGGGTACTCTTGAGAGTTGTGCTCTCAGGCCTCTTGTATTGGCCAATGCATTGTGCATGCATGCTTTGCATTTTGGTGCCTTTGTTTTGGTATTATGGCCACTGATTTGGGTGTGGCTGAGGCCCATCCACTTCGGTTTAAGTCCACTTAGCATTGCGCATACCATGTAGTTCGTCACATTGAGTATGCTATTTGACATTCGCATTGTGCAGGCTAGTCGCATTTTGTCATAATTGTTGCATGCTTATGTTGTCTTGCATTGAGTAGGTGTGCATTAGCATTGTGCATTGTGCATGCCATTAGCCTTGTTAGGTTGTTCATGTTGCATTCCGTATTGGCATTGTATATGCTATCATGTCCCTTGCATATTTACTTGTTTAGGTTGCATTGCATATTTGCACGCTTGAGCCGCATTGTGCATGCCATGCCATGCTAGAGTTGCATTTGTGTTTGGAACAGGAGTTAGTCCAAACACGGGAAACGGGGGACATTTCATACTTGAAGTGATGAAACGTGTCTCGATTCCCGGTCGCCGACATTCTTGACTACCCATGACGGAGTTGTTGGCTTTAGGTGCTTGTATGTGCATTCATTTCACATTGAGTCGTGCAATTCGGCTCCTCGGCCATCATGCATCGAGATGTGTGATTGGTGGCCCAAGGGTCGAGAACTACGCTTCCTTGAGCTTGTGCAATGATGGGGAGAGTGGTCGTGCACACATTTGTTGAAAATACCTTGCCATGCCTCTCCTTTGCTTTGTGTTGCAGAAAACCAGAAACCAGAGGCAAAAACTGGTCGGCCGACCAGCTTTTCTGGCAGGCCGACCACCCCTTTTGGTTTCTCCCACAAATGGTGGTTGGCAGGTGGTCTCCAAGGCCAATAGCTGGTCGGCAGCCTTCCCACAGCTTCCCAGGGTGGAGTTTCAGCCTTCTGGAGCCTTGTGCAGTGTTCTGAGGTCAATTGCAAACAAAGGCAAGTCGGGGCGTCGCGAGGGATTTCTGAACAGGGCAATTCAAGCATGGATGCATCCTTCATCATCCAAGGCAGAGCTAAGGCAGTCCGTTCCATGTAGTTTGCATGATAGTTTAATTGCTTACTTAGCTAATTTGTTAATTAGTTAGAGTTATGTAATAATTAGCTGTAATTTGTTATTCATTGTGGTTGTATAATAACTAGTTTAATTAGATTAGCTTAGATTAGCTAGCTAGTTTTATATTATGTATTCAGACCCTCCACGAGAGGGCGGACTTTGTAATAAGTATGCGTGTGTGTGATGCATGTCTTCCCACCCCACGTCTTTCTCCCTTTTATTTACCAGCTTATGATGGTTAGTTTTAGGGCATGTTTCAATTAGCATCTATATGTTCGCATATTTGCATTCATTCATCTGTATTGCATGCACCGGGCTCGGCGCATCATGCTAACTGCATTGTATTTTAATTCCAAGTTGAATACATGTATCGATTGTTGCATCTCATATGCCATCTTAGAATAGCCGAGCCTATTATAGTTGTATTTTTGCATGTGTTGCATTAGGCATTCTTAGCATAGTTAGGATTCATGCATGATTTCTAATTAGCTTCTTTCTTTGGCTCGGAGTACTCGGTAAGCGTTTATGCTTTAGCATCCTTGCATGTGTGTGAGTGACTGCCATGATAGCATGCTTACCATGAGGCTATGGGCTTATGAGATATAACTGCCTGAATGCCTGTGGGTGAAGGTTGGGTTGCTTGAGTTGGAATAATTCGTCGAAACCCGTGTTTTAGCCTACTTGCGAGTAGCAAGCTTCAATCCATTTTCAAAACAAACGGATATGCGATACTTTGTTCCAACTTAGGCAATCCAGTCTATACTTGTATGTTGTGTGCATCACGTAGCAATTCTAGGCTAATAAACTAGAATAAGAGCGCATGTGTTTTCAAAAACTCGATATCATGTTTAGTAGTGGCCGATCTTTGATCGGGTGAGTGGGGGTGCTCATTGCATGACCTTCCCCAATCGTACCTAAGTTCCCGAGCCGAGGCAACTTTGGTGATGACGGACACGTGGCCTTAGGCACAAGTCAGGGTTTCCTAAATTCTCCCAAAACAAAATATTTAGGTGGCGACTCTATATCTGGCAAAGCAGTCCATGTTTGGCACTTCTTTCTAAAAATCTATTTTTCAAAACGATTTGCCGGATTTGGACTCTTTCGTGATTTATCGGTCTTGCATTGCACTTTGCGGGATTAGATTCAAAACCGTGACATTGAGTCCGAACTGTAGTGAGCCCAATGAACAAAATAGGATTTCTCCCGGGACGTTCGGGGACGTCTACAGTTTGGTTTTGCTATTTTATGAGTGATTGTTATTGATATTTTAAGCTATTATTTGATATGGTCTAAATATTTACGGTTGTTATTTTTATATAATTTGTTATAGTGTGGTGAACCAATTAAGTGATTAAATTGCGTGACTTGCTTATCTACTAGAGAAATGCATATCACTTTCAGTTGTGATTATCTTCACTCTGGCACTTTGTACTAGTTTATTTTTTAAATATTATTTATTAATTGTAAATATATAATTACTTAAGTAGTTAAATCTTGATTTATAGGTGGGAGATATAGTTGTTTTAAAAAGTATCATTAGGCCAACAAAAACAGTTGCAAACGGAATACTTAAAAGCACAGACGCATCTAAAGAAGTGGAAGGGAAACAACTAGGACCTGACTATTGGGAGGTACATATTCAAGTGCCAATCAAACCTAATGAGAGCTTAACTCAATCATATGGACTTGTCAAAACAGTTGGACAAGCTATTGGAGCTCATGTTGCTTGGCCTGCTCCATTTGTGGTATATTTTTTTCGTAAATACTAATTTCATTAACAAATTTATATTAACTTAATATAGTTTCAATTACTTTTACAAGTTTATCTTTTGGATGTAGATTTCGTAAGTTATGGATGCTAATCGAGAATATTTATACAAGTGAGGCTGAGAATTTGGGAACTAATTTTGTTTTGATAATTTGTCTCTCTAGAAGATGGATTTGACTGGCTTTTCAGAACTTATGGTTGGAATAATTTTCTTTTAATTTTTTTTTTTTTTTTTTTGGCTTTAAATTTGTTAATGTGGTAGAATATTATATAATTTTGGCAACCGATTTTTATTGCAATATAAATAAATTTATATTTCAATAATAAATAATTGATTGTGATTTGATTTTTTTTGTTTTTGTTTTTGATGTGATGATCCTATGGTGGTAATACTTGTTTATTATTATGAAAATATTACAGGATGAATGGATGTCAAATTAATATAGGATGTGACAATTAATATTCATTTGTTTATAAAATCGATTCAATTTTTACAGGCATTTACGTATGCTTAGTTGTAGTTTTTAGAAGTGTCAATGAAAAGAACATATGAGTGACATTTTGTAGTAGTGATAGTAGCTTTGCAAAGTGTCACTAAAATAAGTTCCAATGTCACTTATATCCATTTAATGGCACAAACGAATTGAATTTAGTAGCATTTATAAAGTTGTTATAAATATTAATTGTAAGATAACAAGTGTCATTAAAAATCCATATACTGGTATTTTTTAGATTGAAGTCTTCTTTAATGGCACTTGATAACGTCACGAATAGTGTCTATTATGACATTAAAGTGTCACTAAAAGTGTGTAGCCTTGATGGTGTAATGGTACTTAAAAGTGTTACTAAAGTGCCACTAACTCGTTTTTTAATAGCGCTTGATAGTGTCACAAATAGTATCTATCATGACATTAAAATGTCATTGAAGTTTTTAGCCATGATAGTTGTCACGACCCGAACCCGCCCCCGTGGGTTAAGGACATAACCGGCTAGTAATCATGAGATTACCTACGGCCTCAAACCAAACCAAACATATTTTAACAGAGTTAATGGGGGCCAAACAGAAGCAATTCAAAACTTTGTCCATAGAGCTGTGCTTACATGGCACATCAAAACAAACCATGCATATATATATATATATATTAATAACTCACAACTGAAATACAGTGCTATAAAATTCTGTTTAGACAGGATCATCCAAAATTGAGTTAACCCATGGAACTATATACAGACATATACAAAACTTCGCCAACATGACAAAATATAAATACATAACAAAAGGGCGAAGATGGGTCTCATGCGTGAGACACGAGGGCTAACTTTCCAAAACCTATGTTGATTCGCTTAGGCTTTACTAGGGCTGGGTCTAGACCTCTCTTGGCTCACTTACAAACACATGAATGAGCGTGAGCGAAAGCCTAGTGAATAATACCAAGTAAGGGAAATGCATTGAAACATTATACAATAGACGGCCTTGGGCCCCATTTCATTCATGTCAACTGGCCCTTGGCCCTTTTCAAACTTTCATATCAAACTGGCTCTTAGGCCTGTATATCAGACTAGCTCTTAGGCCTTTATATCAGATTGGCTCGTAGGCCTTTATATCAGACTGGCGCTTAGGCCCTTCAAACTTTCAGATCAAACTGGCTCATAGGCCTTTCAAACTTTCATATCAAACTGGCACATAGGCCTTTCAGATGTTCAGATCAAACTGGCTCATAGGCCTTTGAAACTTTCATATCAAACTGGCACATAGGCCTTTCAGACGTTCAGATCAAACTAGCTCATAGGCCTTTCAAACTTTCATATCAAACTGGCACATAGGCCTTTCAGACGTTCAGATCAAACTGGCTCATAGGCCTTTCAGACTTTCATATCAAACTATGTCCACGATTCAAATTAATGAACTTTACGAAACTTACATAGAAGAAGCAATTGGACAATAACATATGTCAGATATTACTCACAGTGATCGGTTGATTGGTTCGCCCTCGAACTCGACCCTACACATGCCATGAACATAAAAAGGTCACTAACAATTCAATCCGTTCAAAATTCACATTTTCCTCTTTAGGCTTCATTCTTATCTCTTTAATTCAATTACAATGCTCAATGTATGCCTAAGAGTGTTTAGAAGTGAAAGGGAACAGAAAACAGAACACAGAATGTATTTTCAAAATTTCAGAAAACAGGGTCCCCGCTCGAGCGTGGACTTCCCCACTCGAGCGGACCCTTAAGGCCTGCAAAAGTACTGGATGCATCAAAATTACGCTCGATCGCGAACTCTGGCGCTCGAGCGGAAGGCCTCTCTACATGGCTCCATGCTCGAGCGTGAAATCCCCTGCTCGAGTGGACACCATGTCTGCAAAAAGTGCTGGGAGCACGAAATTCACGCTCGAGCGGCGGTTTCCCCGCTCGAGCGGTAATCAAACTTTCTGGAAATTCCAAAACTGTTCTTGGAGTTCAAATTCGATGTTCAAAGGTCTCAATTCATTATTTTTGGCTCAAACTTCATATATTTATGTACTAACATGGTACAAACACCAAATTACTTCACAATGGAGCTCAATTTCACAATTTAATCACATGCATGACTCAAACTAACTCAAACTCAACACCAACATGCTCAAATTCAAACAATCAAGCCTTACACCCCCATTATTTGTACATGCATGTGGGAGATGCTCATCATTCACAACTTAATTGGTGAAGAGGTGATCAAAACATGAGTTTCATTTAAAATTGCACATGGATTATACATTTTTATGCTCAAACATGCAATTTCAAAGTACTTCCTCACATGCATGTGCATATAGACTACCAAATCAACAAAACCAACTTGATTTCATCATGAACAATTTATTTTATGTTCCTTATCAACATTCAACTTGAATTCATAAAGATTACAAACTAAGATGCACAAATTCACTCACCTAGGAGCCTTAGTCCTCCCAAATTAAGGTTAATTCTTGAGTTAGACTTCAAAGCTCCCAAGCCTCAAGAGCAAACTTTGATTCTCCTACACTTTCCCTCTCTCTAGTTCGGTTCTCTCTATCTCTTGGAGTCAAAACCAGCCAAAATGAAAATAAAAGAGGGATTTGAGTGTGTAGTGCCTTTTTCCATAAATTCCCACTAGCCATAATTTAATAATAAGAATAATTGGGCACTAATTCACCAATTTAATCAACTTAATTTGGTCTGAATCAACTTTTCAATTAAATTTCACCATAGGCTCTAAAAATTATGCCAATCACAATGGCGCAATCAATTTCGGGTTCTGTGGCCGATGAGGCCTTCAATTTAATTTCCAAAGCAGATAGTCAAACAGATATTCCTACGGTGAACAGATAGAAATTCAAAACCACATATTTTCACACAATGGCACATAAAATTATATTAAACACATAATCATACTCAAACTATGGACCAATTAGCATACTACGGAACAGAGGTATCATAGTCTTCCCCCCTTTAGGAAGTTTGGTCCTCCAAACTTAATTTACCTTCATCGGGAAACAAATGTGGATAGCGTAGTTGCATTTCCTCCTCATTTTCCCATGTGGCATCCGTCCCATAGTGTTCTTTCCATTCCACTTTCACCATTGGGATGGACTTGCTTCTCAATTGTTTCACTTGTCGGTCAACAATTTGTTCCGGCCACTCAGCATATTCCATGTTTTCATCAATAGCTACCGATGATAATCAATCACATGAAACGGGTCTTGGAGGTAACCCCTCAACATCGACACATGAAACACGTTATGGATTTGTTCAAATCCCGGTGGCAAAGCAACTCTATAAGCAACTGGACCAAGCATTTCCAGAATCTGAAACGGCCCAATGTAACGGGGCGACAACTTGCCCTTCTTTCCAAACCTGACTTGGCCTTTCATTGGAGACACACGAATAAACACATGGTCACCGACCTCATACTCAAGAGGTCTTCTTCGAACATCTGCATAGTTCTTTTGTCGATCCTGAGCTGTTTTGAGCCTTTGACGAATAGTCTTAATCTTCTCAGAAGTGTCTTGCACAATTTCAGGCCCAAGCAAAGCTCTATCCCTGACCTCTGTCCAACAAATAGGTGATCTACACCTCCTACCATACAAAGCCTCGTATGGTGCCATACCGATGCTGGAGTGGAAGCTGTTATTATAAGCAAATTCTGCAAGTGGCAAATAGTCTTCCCAACTCTCCTGAAAATCCAAAGCAGACATCTTAAGCATATCTTCCAAAGTCTGTATTGTTCGTTCTGATTGCCCATCTGTCTGTGGGTGGAATGCAGTACTGAACCTTAGTTCTGTTCCCATAGCTTCCTGCAGACTCTTCCACAATCTAGACACAAATTTCGGATCTTTATCCGAAACAATAGATACCGAAACTCCGTGTAAACGGACAATCTCATCAACATAAATGGTAGCCAATCTGTAAGCAGTAAATGTAGTTTTGCCAGGCAGAAAATGTGCAGATTTAGTCAGTCTATCAACTACAACCCAAACAGAATCCATACCTCGAGAAGTCCGAGGTAGACCAACAACGAAATCCATAGTCACATGCTCCCACTTCCATTCAGGAATAGGGAGAGGTTGAAGTAGACCGCCCGATTTCTGATGTTCAGCTTTGACTTGCTGACATTGAAGGCACTTGGACACATATTCTGCAATTTCTTTCTTCATTTTAGGCCACCAATAAGTTTGTTTCAAATCCCGATACATTTTATTGTTGCCCGGGTGCATAGCAAACACGGATCTGTGGGCTTCATCTAAAACCCTCTTCTTGAGTTCTGGAATGTTTGGAACACACATTCGGTTTCGAAATTTCAACACTTCACTTTCAATACTGAACTCTGCCTTCGGACTTGTCTCAAATTCATCAATCACTTTCTTGAGGAATTCATCCTCTTTCTGTTTCTGCTTGATTTCATCAATGATTGCTGGTTTAGCTGAGATAGCGGCTATCAATCCGCATTTTTTACACAATACCACTTCAATTTCAGACTTCTCAAAATCTTGCAGAATCTCCTTCTGTTCAGTAAGCAAACAAGCCATACTCCCTGTTGATTTTCTGCTCAAGGCATCAGCAACTGTATTGGCTTTCCCGGGGTGGCACTGAATCTCAGATCATAGTCTTTTATCAGCTCAAGCCATCTCCTCTGACGCATATTCAACTCTTTCTATGTAAAGAAATATTTCAGGCTCTTGTGATCTGTGTAGACTTCACACTTTGCCCATACAAATAATGCCGCCAGATTTTCAAAGCAAAGACAACTACGGCCAATTCTAAGTCATGTGTTGGGTAGTTTTTCTCGTGCAGCCTCAACTGTCGAGAGGCGTAAGCAATAACCTTTCCGTTCTACATTAACACACAACCCAAACCTTTATAAGATGCATCACTGAAAATCACAAAATTTTCTGTACCTGAAGGTAGTGTCAAAATCGGTGCGGTGGTCAATCTTATTTTCAATTCATAAAAGGCTGATTCTCTTTCATCGTTCCACTCAAAAGGTTGCCCCTTCCGTGTCAGTTGGGTAAGAGGCACAGCTATTTTTGAAAAATCTTTCACAAACCTCCTGTAGTATCCAGCTAAACCCATAAAACTGCGAACTTCCATTACATTGGTCGGTGTAGGCCAATTCACAATTGCCTCTATTTTCTGTGGGTCTACTGAAATCCCTTCTCTGTTGATCACATGCCCTAAGAAAACAACTTCATCCAACCAAAACTCACATTTCTTTAGTTTAGCAAACAATTTCCTTTCCCTAAGTATTTGCAGGACAGTTCTCAAATGCCGTTCATGTTCAAATCTATCTTTAGAGTATATCAAAATGTCATCAATAAAGACTATGACAAATTCATCAAGGTAGGTCTTAAAAATACGGTTCATTAAGTCCATAAATGCTGCCGGAGCATTAGTCACTCCAAATGGCATAACAAGAAACTCAAAATGACCATACCTTGTTCTAAACGCTGTTTTCTCAACATCTTCTGCCTTTACTTTCAACTGATGGTACCCGGACCTCAAATCAACCTTGGAAAACACCTGTGATCCCTGCAACTGGTCAAATAAATCATCAATACGGGGAAGGGGGTACTTGTTCTTTATCGTTACCTTATTCAGTTCCCGGTAATCGATGCACAAACGCAAAGTTCTATCCTTCTTTTTCACAAATAATACCGGTGCACCCCAAGGCGAAGCGCTAGGTCGGATAAACCCCTTGTCAAGCAGGTCTTGCGACTGTTCTTTCAATTCTTTCATTTCAGTGGTAGCCATTCTGTAGGGAGCTTTGGAAATAGGTTGGGTGCCTGGCACAGTCTCAATTGTAAACTCTATCTCGCTGTCTACCAATTCCCCTGGCAATTCATTTGGAAACACATCCGGAAATTCTCTAACAATAGGGATATCATTCAATTCAACATTCACAGATTGTTCAGTCAACACATAGCACAAATAACCCTGGCACCCTTTCCTGATTAGTTTACATGCTTTTATTGCAGATATCAAATAAGGTGGAGGCACTACCCCATTTCCCACAAACACAATCGCATTCTGTTCTGGTGGTTTAAACACAACCCGTTTTGTCACACAATCAATGGTGGCACAATACTTGGTCAACCAATCCATGCCCAAAATTACATCGAAATGCCTAAAGTTCAAGGGCAACAAATCTATATATAGGATAGCATCCTCAACATATAAGTCATGAAATTAATTTTTAAAATTTTTACCTTTATTTACATGTCATGAAATAAATTTTCATAAATTATTTATGAATTTTTATATGTTTATCTATAATGAAATTAATTAAAGTACAAAATGAAGGGAAAAAAAAAGGATTAATTTTTTTTTAAACAATTGTTTAATCTTTATCTTTATTTGTGGGCCATGAAATTAATTTTTATAAGTTATTTATCAACTTTTACATGTTTATTTATGGGAAGGAAATTTTAAATTATCTATAAGTTATGAAATTAATTTTTTTTTACATTAATTGTTTAATTTTTATCTTTATCTGTAGACTATAAAATTAATTTTTATAAATTAATATTTAGTTTTTATATGTTTATCTATATGGAGAAATTTTGAAATTCAAATCTCTATCATAAGCAATGAAATTAATTTTCATTTTAATTAATCAAACAAATAGAAAATGGAGAAAAGTAGAAAACGTGGAAGGCAATCAAAGAAGGCTGTCACGTCTTCTCATTCAGAGCCAATAAAGGTTAAGAATTTAAGAGGAGATAAGAAGTTA
Organism: Camellia japonica; assembly: GCA_030407325.1. Lineage (NCBI taxonomy): Eukaryota > Viridiplantae > Streptophyta > Magnoliopsida > Ericales > Theaceae > Camellia > Camellia japonica. Next base: position 580 of record JAPPVO010000670.1, on the reverse strand, counting down.
TAGATAAGGACATTTCATAAGATAAAAAATGTAAAATAAAAAAAATAATATGTGATAGAAAGAGAAAAAATATATGAGTAAATCAAAATAAAAATTTAGATATATATATATATATATATATATGTTTTTGATAGATATATAAATTAACAAATCATATCTTTATCTAAATTTTATTATTTTAATTTTTTGTAAATCAATTATTTAATTTTTATTTTTATCTGTAGACCACGAAATTAATCTTTATAAATTATTTATTAATTTTTATATGTTTATTTATCTATAAGTCATGAAATTAATTTTTTTAATTTTTATTTTTATCTATAGGTCATGAAATAAATTTTCATAAATTATTTATGAATTTTTATATGTTTAAAGATATGAGTAAATCAAAATAAAGATTTAGATATATAAGTTTTTGATAGATATATAGATTAACAAATCATATCTTTATCTAAATTTTAGTATTTTAATTTTTTGTAAATCAATTATTTAATCTTTATCTTTTTCTGTAGACCACGAAATTAATCTTTACAAATTATTTATCAATTTTTATATGTTTATTTATTTATAAGTCATGAAA
>JAPPVO010000669.1:0-23085 GCA_030407325.1 Camellia japonica | reverse complement strand
TACGTTACAAGTTCAACAAACATTTGGAGCACATTCTAACATATTTTTCATTAAATTTAAATTTAATAAAAGATTGAAAATACTCATTTCATGCAATTATACGTACATATAATATATATATATATATATATATTAGTATGTAGTATTAATTTCTTTTTTTGGGTAAGCTAAGGAGTTGTTTAGAATGACTTAAATAAATGTATTTTTTTGTCTTTTTATGAAAAGATGTGTAAAAAAATAAAAAGATGATGCGATAAAAAAAAATAAAAAGTGTATACTTATTTTGAGTAGTCAAATTTGGTCTAAGTAAGGAGTACAGCTAGCATTCTTAAATTTGTTCAGGTTTCAGTCACACTCTCCAAATTAACTCTGCAGTTACAGTTCTATCATTAAGTTTGACTTTAGAGAGCCTCGTACCCACCACCAGTCACAAGTTCCCAAACCCCATTGCCATTGCCAAGAACCCGCTGGTGGAGAATTTAGAGCCTTCGTTTGGCAATTTAGGTTCGGTTTGAAACTATTTTAGTGATAATAATAAGATAAAATAAATTTTTTAATTTAATAAAATAAAAAATTATATTCAATTCATAACTATTACAATCTTTCTCCCACAAAAAATTAAAAAATTTAAAAAGTTCCAATCAAAACTTTTTAACCACAAACTAAAATAATCCAAAAAAAAGAAAAAAACTCACATCCTAAACCAACTAGTGTTTGGAAGGATCAAAACATATATATATTTTTTATTTTTATAAAAAAAAATGAATAAAAAGATTATAAAAAAAAATGATTTCAAAAAGATAAAAATATAAAAAAAATATGTTAACATAAGAGATGTCATATCGGTTCATATATTAGTTATTAATTCAAAAAATTATTTATTAATTTAGCATAATACAATTACATAATTAAATTGATGATAAAAATTGACTCACCCAATTCCAATTGAATTTTTTAACGAAGGTAAAATAAAATCACCAAACAAAACACACCACAACACACAGCAAATATATCTAGACAGAATAAATGCAAAAAAAAAAATAATAATAATAATAATAAATAATTATTCACCCAAGAAAAGAATAAATGCAATAGCATTGGAGAAAGCCAGTTTTCCAATTTTGTGTTTATTTCTATTTTGCAGAAAAACACAAAAACACAAAATTGTCTTACAAATTATTATTATTATTATTATTATTATTATTATTATTATTTTATTTTTTTTTAAATTAAGAATAATGTTAAGATACAAAAGAGGAAAATTTGATGGAACTTGGTTATTTTATTTGAATTTTTAGTTTTTTATTATTTTAATTTGATTAAAAAAATTATATTTGAAAAGATAAATTAATTTTTTTTATAATTGATTTGATAATTATAAAAATAAGATAAAATAATTATAATTTAAATATAATATTTTATCTATTATTTATTTTAATTTATTTCAAACTCTCTTTTCAAATACTGTAGAACCAAAAACTCTAAGGTACATTTTTGTTTTTTTATTTTCACATGAAAAATAATGATACGCATGTAGTTGTCATATCTGACTGACAGAGTCAAGAATGACATAAGAAATCCAAGCAACAAAAACGCCGGAATGGCAACTACGAATACTGTAGCTGTGTACCTTTGCAATCAATGCTTCGTTTCATGACAGGCGAAGGAGAGGACGACTCGTCCTTGTAGAACGACGAGTCAAGCACTGAGACCGGACTCGGTTGCAACTCGGTCGCAGCAGTGATTTCCATAATGCTGTGAAGCAGCTTATCACACCTCTCTAGCAGACTCCTCCCCTCCTTGTATTCCTCCATCTTCCATTTCTTCAACCCAAAAAAAAACACCAATCAGTTACAGTAATTTTTTTTAAAAAGAAAGATTAGAATTAATTTATAATTAAAATTAATGAATTCAAAGTTTAATGTACCTCTGTATCAGTTTGGGAAGATGTACTGACACTGCTTTCGGAAATAGAGGATGATTCATCCTCTACAAAAATGGCAATCTTTTCCTTTTGATCAATCTCAGCCGTTGGCTTTCTATTTCTCGGTGATCGAGTTGTGACGGTTGGATTTGATCCAATACTCTTCGGGCTAAGCTTTGGGGAATGAAGCGAAGAAACTCTTCGCTGCGCTGAGAACTCGTTTGTCTTCCTCTGCGTCTCAACGATCAACGGTCTCCTTCTCGCCGGCGAGCTCGAATTTCTAGCTTTGCCTTGGTTCCGTACATTCCGATCAATCTCCGGCAAGGTTTCGCCGATGTTACTGAGATTCCGGCGAACACCGGCTCTGTTTCTGAAACTCGCCGGAGGCGAATCGTTTCCGAATCGTCTGTTGATTGGAAGAATTTGTGATCTCGAGGTCTTCATGACAACGATGGAAGATTCGTCTCGCTCGTACACGAGGTTTCTGTGGCGGATTTGTTCTGGAGGCTTCGAATGTAAAAGTCCTTTGAGTTGCAGAGCCTCGAGGATTTGCTTCAAGGTTTCGAGATCCTTCGATGGCTCGTCGATACCTCTCATCTTCAGTCTCTTTTCAATCTCTCTATAGACTGACATTGTCTGCTTTGGCTCTGGAAAAGAGTCCTCTGAATCGAAGAAACTCTTCCTCTGTTGAGGCGATTTCCATGGCGATATAACTACGCCTCCTCTGTACGGAGGCTTTTGTGGTTCTGACTTTGCATTTCTTCTACAGTATTCCATTGGATTTGCTGATCTAACATTGAATGAGGCCTTGCTGTTTTCTATTCCTCCATTGTCTCGTATGACATTGCTCGATATATTAGTATTACCTCCAACAAAATGCGATTGGTTCGATTGCTTTAGCTGGACGTACTTACCGTCAATGAATCGATACTGAAACAGATCTTTTGAAACTCTAGACTCAGAGGCAGATCTTCGTAGCTCTGCCTTCATCATAGGCTCTGGATTTGAATGAGGCAATTGTTCGAGTCCCATGAGCCTCGCAATGACGCTCGGAGATCGACGCTTGTCATCACCGTCTGCTCCGTCTTCAGAGTCCTCACATCGATTCGCCGATAGAATCGCTGTGTTTGTTCGGATCTCCTTCGGGTAAAGACTTCCCTTCGCATCAACAGTTGCTCTGCTGTCCAGAGATAGTCTCGGAGTTTCCTTGCAGAACTTCCACGAAGACCTATTCCCCTCTTTGAATTCAAAAAGAGGAAGAGGAAGCTGCGATTTCGCCGGAGTCACAACACTGGCCGTCGGAGATTTCATCTCCGTTACCGGAGAAACTTTCGAACGGTCAGGACTGGGCGACGTCATTGCTCTAGTTTGCTGTGGCTTTTCCAATTCAATCGAAACCGCCGGCGATCCAACAGACTCCTCCGAATCCAGGGAATCCACCGCCTGGAAATACAATAAATTTCAATCTGATAAATGTGCTTCGGTCATTTTTCATAGCAGAAGTAAACAAAATCGATGAAAATACAAGAGAGATAGAGAGAGACAGACAGACAGACAAGAGAGAAACGACAAATCTCACCGCTGTGGGAGGTAGACGCTTCGTGGCGTGTAGTCTCTTTCCTGTCAAAATGTGGTTGCGATCAAAGCGCTGGAAAAAACCAGCCATACAACCCATCTGTTTCTCTTTGTGCTTCTCCAGATTTTGGTCATGGATTATACCCGTCGTCATTTTCTGGCGATCGTCGTAACTTCCAGTTAAGTTCTTTATCTCTCTCTATTCATCAATTCACAGTCTCCCACTCTCTTAGCTTAATTTCACATTATTGTCTTCTACTACATATCTCTATATATCTCTCTATATGAATGCTTTTGCTTTATCTGCTGCAACTCCCGCAGAGGGTGGGACGAAGTGGGAGAGGTGGTGGGCTGGACAAATTAAATTGGTTTTACGATTTTACCCTTTAGTTTTCACGTAATGACAAATAAATCCGTTTTGAAATAAGTTTTAGTCTAATTTTTTTTACTATTTTAGTCTAATAAAAAAATTATATTTAGAGTGATAGTTGATTTTTTTATAATTGATTTGATAATTGTGAAAGAAAATGTGAAATTACTTAAGATTATTTGAGATGATCTAAATATGTGTATTTTTTTATTTTTTTCGAAAAAATATGTAAAAAAATAAAGAGATAATGTGACTCAAATAAGTGTATTTATCAAAATAGGTACACTTATTTAGAAAATACCAAACAAAGTCATAGCTTATTTTGGCTTTATTCAGGTAGTTAGCTATTTTAGTAGGCTATTTTAGAGTATCTCTAAAGGTGCATCAATTTTTTCATCAAATTTGAATGAAAACTTCCTTTGATATCAAGTGTTCCAACAAAGGATTTTGGTGCTTTATCAGAACATTGGTCAACCAGGCAGATGTTCGACCGGTCAACCGGCCAGTGTAATTTTTTTATTTATTTATTTTTTTGCCTTTAGATGGACGACTAGGCCGTCGACCGACCAGTGCAATTTTTTTACAAATTTTTGCCTTGAGGTGGTCATCCGAGAGAACATCTGGGGGGACATCCGGCAATAGTAATGAACAGTAATTTGATGTAAGGCATATTTATCCTTACTTTGATGAAAGAAAAGTGAAATTCTCAATTTGATACCTACTTGATGCAATCGTTAGAATATGAAAAGAATTTATTTTTCATCAAATTCAAATTTGATGCAATGTTTGAGTAACCATTGGTAGGTTAAAATTTTTATGCTTGGCAAAATGGTTAGATTTTTTTTTATAGTTGGATGTGATATTTGTTAAAAAAAAAAAAATGAAATAATTATGATTTTGATGCGACATTTTATCTTATTGATTATTTTAATCTTTTTTTTATTTATTTATGAATTTTAACCAAAAAAACTAAAAATTCCCTTGCCAAACAGGGTCTTTATTGACTGTCTTAGTGAAATAGGAGAAATTTTATTTCCACACATCTACTTACCTCAGTACACATCATTTCTTAGTGCACACACTTAATAATTTGATTATTAATTATTGTTCTCATTCCACACACTAAATGTTTGAGTCATACCCTTTAACTCATGTCGTGTACACACACTACCTCAACCATCTTTCCACACACTCTCACATCAATCTAGCTCCCCTCGTGGAGTTGATAAGCAATTCATCCAAGGCCAAAATCGATGAAGTCGATCTATAGTCAAAAGTAAACTCTGATCAAAGAGGAAATTAAAGCTCTAACAAATAGTAGCTTTGAACCCAAAGAATTCTATCTCTATTATCTTCATTAACCTCTATCATCGAACCCATTTTTTCATTTTCCAAACAAACCCTAGTATTTCAATTTGCATGTTGATTAGTTGGATGAAATCTCGTATGGGTCTTTGTTATTAAGATGTTCAATTTGTATTTTTGCTTCATCATGGTAACGATTTGGTAGTAAACAAACACACTGGGAATGGCAAAAGAGAGCAACAAATGGAAAGTGGCTATGGATATGGAGAAAATGAGGGGTCTGATCCACCATAAAAGTTGGGATAAGATTGAGATTAAGGACTGCAATATATAATTTTTAGGGTTTAGTTTATAAGAGTCTATTGTAGAATGTTGGATTTAGCCAATTAAAAAGGGTTTTTTTTTTTGTTTTTTTTAAAAAAAAAAGAGAGTTTAATATGTAATGAAAATTCCTTCACACAACCAATAATTTTTAATTATTTTATAATGCTTTTATTTTAGTTGGATGTGTAAATATGTGATCTTAAGTTATTTGGTTGACTAGAAAATTGATGTCAAGAAGAAAGAAAAAAAAATCATAAAAATCGCCTAATCTATTTTGTTTCTTGCTGTGTGTTGTCTAAAATGAAAGAATTAGGATTTAATTTTTTTATTAAAAGATATCTATTTAAATCTTTTCAAGAAAAAATCTGTACAGAAAATATTTTTTTTATAATATTATGAGTGTGTTTTAATATCTATTTTGATAATTTTACTTTAAATATAATTATTATTAAGATGATAATTTATTAAATATGTATATTTAAATAAATGAATGTGTAAAAATAGAATTTTCCGTCAAATAGCCTCCAGCCAAATAACTAACAGTAATGGTAGAAGGTCCTAATTTTTATGGTTCAAACGGCTCGAATTTACCAAAACGACGTCGTTTTGAGTACAAAATAATATCAAAATTTATTAAAACGACGTCGTTTTAACAATTTTAAACTATTTGAGTCACAAAAATAAAAGCCCCAAACATTTTTCAATAACTAACGCCCAAGTTCACTGTTGGTGTGGAAATGACAAATAACGACCCTTTTGATTGAGGTTTAAATTGGAAATTTTAATTTAGGACTTTCGTTCCGGAGGGCACAAATCTGCTGCTGCTGCTTAACCTCCGTGGGTAGGATTTGTTGTTGTACGTGTCAGATGCCCACTTCCTTGATTTCCGAAAGTTTGAACGACGACCTTGACTCCTCCTTTTACGACTCTGCCCCTTACCCCTCCTTACTAGTAAACATCACGGTGTAAATGGTTCCCATGAGTGCATCGCGCATATGAAACGACTTGAGGCCGCCAGAGATAAGTGAGTGATGTGAAGTGAAGTGGATCACGAGGGCGGCCTTTTTTTTTTTTAAAAGTAATAATAAAAATTAATTTGACAAAAAATTGTCAAAATCATATTTCTTCTTAAAAAAATAAATTACATCGAAATAAAATTGTCAAAATTACATTCCCCCCCCCCCCCAAAATCTTATAACATTTTAATTGACAACAATTAGACCATAGGAGTAGTTCATGTAATTTTAAGAAATATGGAAGAAGGAGGTTTTAAGTAATTATTAATTCACTAACATCTTATTTTGTAAAAAAATAACAATAACAATAATTATAATAATTTTTTGCAATTTTATTTAAAATGTAAATTCCATGTTTTTAGGTAATCACCTTTTCTACTAACTTTTTTAATTTATTTATTGATATTCTTTATTTCATTTAAATGTTATATAGATATTATTAATCTTTACTACTCAAAACAAAAGATGAAAGAGAAACAATAATCATTTAAAAATAATATTATATGTATCAATTAATGTATTAATTAGTATACTAGTAAATAATGTGGCATAATTTTAGAAGTTTTAGGTATTTATAATTTATATAGGCTTTGTTTGGAAAGAAAGGTTAGGTTGGGTTTGCGGCTATTTTTAGCCACAAAAAAAAAATAAGTTTTTCAATTATGTTTCGTAGCTCGAAACAATGGTGGCCCGAATGGCTCGACTACCAAAACGGTGTCGTTTTGGTAGCGTTTTTTTTTTTTTTTTTTTATAATGTTTTGCCTCTGAACAGACGGAAGGAGACAGAAAGAGGAGGAAGACAGAAGAAGAGAAGGAGAAGACAGAGAGACAAGACCGAAGAAGAGAAGGAGAAGACAGATTTTTGATTTGGGTTTGATTTCGCTCTCTCTCTCTCTCTTCTTCTTCTTCACTCCAAAAGCCTCCTTCTTCTCTGACACCCACAATCCGGATCACTGTCGGAGTCCATGACGAGCTCCTTCTCTTCCCCCTCTGTTTTGGGTTTGATTGATTTTGTTTGTGGCTGATTGGTTTTGATTTTTGATTTTTGGATTTGACTGATTTGGGTTTGATTTCTTTTCCCAGATTTTTGGATTTGATTTGTTAGCTTTCCCAGATTTGGGTTTAAGAAATTGAACACAAAAGTAACAGAGATTGATGAAGAAATTGAGATGGGCAGTTACAAAAACATCAGAAATGAGAAGGATTGCAAGCTTGGAATCTTGGGGACCAGTGACATAGGTCTTAAGCCCTCCAATCTCTTGGAGATTTCCTGATCCACATATTGAGCTCAGGCTTGGTGGGTTCTCAAAGCAATGTGAGGTTGCAATTTCTAACTCTACACAACCCACAACACCACCACTTGTATACAATATATATAATACATATAGGCATATCTGTAGAAGATTTGGACAACAGGAAGAGGGCATTGGTGGAGAAAGACAGTGAAGATTTGTAGAAGGAGAAGAAGAGAAGAAATAGAGAAAAGGAGAGAGAGGTTGAAAAGTGAAAAATCGGGCCATTCGAGCCACTAAAAATCGAGTTACGAAACATTGTTGCAAGTTTTTTAACCCCAAACGACAAAATAGATTTTTTAACCTAATAAGACAAAACATCTCATTCAACTGATAATCATTATATTTTTGCTTTCACAAAAAGTCAAAAAAATTAAAAAGTCATTCTCAAACGAGATTTTTTAATCACATGCTAAAATAGCTAAAAAGTTAAAAGTCAACTCACTTTCCAAACGAATTCATAATAAATAGAGTTAATAATAATAACATAATACTAATTAATACATTAATATATATATTAATTAATATATACAGCACTACATATCATTTAAACTTACCAAATGGTAGAATATCTTAAATATTGAAGGCATAATGCTGATATGACATACCAATGTCACCTATTAATATAATTTTTTTAACATCCCTACTAAAGTTTGACCTCCACTTCTGGCATCAATTTAGACACCTCATTTGTCATGGTGTGGGGGTGACTCAAGGGTTGGTTTGGGAAGCGGTTGATTTTTTGACATTTTGATTTTTAACTATTTTAGTTTAGGAGTGATTTTTTGACTTTTTAAATTTTTATGAGAGAAATAATATAATAATTATGGATTAAATATAATATTTTATCTTATTAAATTAAAATAATCTATTTTATTTTACAGCACTGCTAGGTACCTCGAAAATCAAGAGGCGCGAATGCCTCGAAATCCCAAAACGACGTCGTTTTAGAGTGTTTTTTTATTCTCTTACGGTAAGAGAATTCTCTTACCGGTAAGATATATTTTCGCGCCATTCGAGCTCTACAATTCGAGGTCTCACGCATTTTCCTTTATTTTATATAACTATTTTATCCCAAACCTTTCTTCTTAAACGGATGCTAAATATGACAAAAAAACGAATAGAAGTATTCACTTAATCCAAAGTTGTTCAATCAGCAGTGGGATAGCCCTACCTAAACATATTATTAATGCTAGGTCCAAATTTGGCCATGTCACAATTATTAATTCCAAAGTTTATTCAAGTTGTCTTAATTATGCAGGCATACCGCAATCACAGGCTTGCTTCTTAAGCAACAGATGGTGTTAAATCCATCAATCTTTTCGGGTTTCTCCTCCCCTTTATTTCTTTGTGAATTTTGCTAATTTTGTCTCTCTCACTTTTTATCTGGGATTTATTCTTTCAAGTACCGGGAAACATACATTTACAAGTAAAAAATTGAAATAAATTATTGATTAAAAGGCTCTACTTGTACCATTAGCTATTTGAATAAGTTTGGTAATACCAATTAAACCACTACACAAAACATTTCTCAATGACAAAAATCATCCTAAATTCAAATCATGGGCTTAATTTTAGGGAGAATGTAATTTATCCTAAATTTTTAGGCTTTGTTTGGCATGTTATGTTTGGGCTAAAATAATTATAAAAAAACAAAATAAACTTTTTAGTCTAATAAGACCAAATATTACATTACATTTAAATCATAATTATTTCATTTTTTATCTCATAAAAGTCAAAAAAATCAAAAAGTCTATTCTAAACGAGACTTTTTAACCCCAGGCTAAAATAATCAAAAAATTAAAAAGCCAACACACATCTCAAACGAAGGACTAATTTAATTTTTTGTGTTCAACATAATTGTAACTGTCAAAGGCCTTCATTAACAAGAAGAAAAACACAGGCTTCGTTTGGTGGAGCTTTCAAAATATAGTTTCACACTTCTTAGTGTGGTGTTTATTTAGTGTTTTCAAAAATTAATTCCACACTCACTTTTGAAAACTCTTTCGAAGGCGGAAAAATTTGGGCTAACCGGACGTCTCACCGATCGACCGGAACAGTTTTCGTTTTTTTTTTTTTTTTACACCTATTATTTTTATATTACAAAAAAAATAATTTATGAGCTTTGAATAGAATTTTGAATTATGTGTTTGGTTATAAGTTGTAAGTTTTTTTATCAAATTCATATGTCACATCACTCAATTCAAACTCAATTTAAAACTTTTTTAAAAACTCATAACTAAACAAAATTTTCACACTTAAATTATAATTTTAAAACTCTACCAATCACTATCACAAATTTTTTTCGTTTTCTCCCCCATGGATTTGGATTGCCTCATCTAGGGGTGGGCGCAGGTCGGTTGCGACCACAGAACCTCCAATCCGCTATCCGTCCGCCAGATTGGCGGATTGGAGAAAATCAATCCGCATCCTTCCGCCAATCCGGCGGATGTGGATTGAGCGGATTGGCAGTTTGGTGGATGGATGCAAATCGGTTTGGCGGTTTAAAATTTTATAAATTTTCAACATAATTCAACTTGTGCACTTCCTCAAAAAAAAAAAAAAAAAGAAAGTATTACAGTCAATGACTTAAAAAAATATTATAATCATTGCATACCTCATCCAAAGCAAGAAAGTTTGTAACTTTAGAATATCACAATCACTGCATGCCTCATCCACATACTACAATCACAGCATGCCTCATCCACATAAAGTATTACAATTTGTGATTCTTAAAATATAAAAACAATTCAAACCACCAAAACCATGAACAGAGCAGTATTGGAGATTGTATGCCTCTGTATTGTTACATCTATATGTGTTTTTGAAAACAAAAATCAACCAACATATATCATATTTTCTATTTATTATTTTTAGAGATAGATTTAAAAATCAAAAAATATAGATAAATAATACGTTTATTTTTTTCAATTCAAAAAAGATATTCAAGTTGAAATTTTTTTTTTTAACAGAATATTTAAATTCTTTTTTAATTGAAAACACAAACAGAATATTTAAACAAACTGAAAACACAAAGTTTTCTAAATTACTAAGGGTGCTCGCGGTTTGACGGTTCGATTGCAGCCAAAGGAATCTTAAATCCGTCATCTATCCGCCAGATTGGCGGATTGGAGAAAATCAAACCGCAACCGTCTGCTCGTCATCACGCATCCGTCAAAAATACGGCGAATCGATTCAATTCGGTTCGATCGATTTTGACGGATCAATATATCCGTTGCTCACCCCTAACCTCATCCTTATATGGGAATGCCAGAAAACTGAGAATCAGAAAACAATTTTCAACAGACCGCTAAGAGGTCTACAACCACTGAAAATGGGCAGGCCGTCTGATAAGTGGACTCCAATCATCGAAATGGTGGGTCAGTGAAGCATGTCCAAAGGCATGTGCGCTGTCTTTTAACACAAAAAATAAGGTCTCGTTTGAGAAATTAGTTATTTTAATTTTAAATTATTTTAATAAATTAAAATTTTATATTTAAAAAGATTGTTAAATTTTTTTATACTTAAATGTGATATTTGTGATTAAAAAAATTAAATGATTATGAAAAGTTACCTATTTTAATATTTTGACTATTTTAATAGGTTAAAATTTCATATTTAAAAAGATGATTAGATTTTTTTATAATTAGATATGATATTTATTAGAGAATAAATAAAATTATTATGGGTTTAATGTGACATTTTGTCTTATTGACTATTTTAACCTATTTTATCTTTTTATAAATTTTAATAAAAAAAATAATATAAATAAATAAATAAAGGTAAAAATTCACTTGCCAAACATGGCCTAAATTAACCATTGATTTCTGGTTCGTCCATGTGGCTATGTGAGTAGATGATTCTTCTAAGTTTTGCTATACCTGTATTTCATAATACTACATATTTATATATATATATAAATATATATATATTACTCATCTTATAGTCTTATAACGTGAAAACCAGTATTTAATTATTTTAATAATAATAATAATAATTAATTAATTAATTAAATTAATTTTATTTAGAGTTTATCTGAAATATATTAGTATATAGGCTAGTTTTAATTAACCCAATTCAATCACTAACAAAGATAAAACAATAATAATAATAATTTTGTGGATGTTCAATATTTGTTGTTTATGAATTATTTTAATAAAGATCTAACATGATAAATATTCTTACTAAATAGTTAAAAATCTTAGTGTATCAAATTTAAGAAACCCACACAAATACACAAATATATATAATAAAGGGGCAGATTTCAAGTGGCAGCATTGCCACTTGGTTGCATGCATGGTGGTATTTGGAAGTTGAAAATTTGACTACATAGAATGAAGAGAAAGAGTAAGAAAGAAAGAAAAAGAGAGTGAGAGAGAGGGGGTGCTCAGCAATGCATTGTATATATATACATGCATGCTTGCATTTGGTGAGGAAGGAAAAAGAAAAGGACTTCTGGAAAAAAAAAAAAAAAAATCAGCCAAGTTGAATAGGAGGATAAGAGGAGGAGGAGATTAAGAAGGATATATATTTTCTACCATTTCATCGTTCCATTTCAATTCTACAACTAAGTAAGAAAACTCTCTCAACCCACTCATTTTTTTTAATTGTTGAAATTTTCAGATTGTGTGAGTGATTTTCTGATCACACTGCCCTCCTTAGTGATTCAGCTGTAGAACACAGGCAGAATAGATGGCACCCTGCTGTCCTGCACAGAAAGAAAAGGCTCTGGCGGTGGTTCTTCCACCCGGGGCACTCCGACGATCAAGTCAGTATATCTCTCAAAGATAATCAAGTATTCAACTCACAAGCTTGAGTATCAAAACATACCTTAGACCCATGGGGGTGCCTCTCTTTTATAGCCAATACAATCCTAGTCCCAATAGGAGCCTGGCCCTAATGGACTTAGGATTACTGCTAATCTGGGACTCCCAGTGGGATTAGGATAAACCCTCTAAGAGTTTCATCTTTACTCAAACTGAAGTCTTCTCTCAATCTAGGACTCTTGTCCTTTATCCGCTTATCTCGAATTCCGATATCTTCGGAGATAACCTCAGCAACTCCGAGATTACCTCGGCATAACTACCACGACACGTGGCACCTCGGCCGACACGTCGGCGTCACCATGCCACGTGTTGGTATTCAGAAAATATATCCCCACAACTGCCCCCTAGGTTCTATTACCTCGGCATTCTGAGGTGATGGAACCTATATTGTTCTTGTTTCCAGTACGTCAGTGTAGACGTCCCCGAACGCCCCGGGAGGGTTAAGTCCCGTTCTGTTCATATTGGGGTCACTACAGTTCAAGGACTCAAATGTCACGGTTCTTAATCTTGAACCAAAGAGTCCAAATCCGGCAAATCGTTTTGAAAACAGATTTTTTGAAAGAAGTGCCAAACATGGACTGCTTTGCCAGATAACAGAGTCGCCACCTAAATATTTTTTAATGGGAAATTTAGGAAACCCTGACTCGGTGCCAAAGGCCACGTGTCCGTCATCACCAAAGTTGGCTCGGGAACTTGGGTACGATTGGGGAAGGTCACATCGTGAGCACCCCCGCTCGCCCGGTCAAAGACTGGCCTCTACTAACCATGATATCTGTTTTTGAAAACATTGTGTGCTCTTATTCCGGTTATTAACCTAGGTTACTATGTGATGCTCGCAGCAAACAAGTATAGACTGAGTCGCCTGAATTGGAACAAAACATTTCATGTTTGTTTATTTGAAAATGGTTTGATGGTGCCACCCGCAGGTAGGCTAAGACGCGGATTTGCCACCCTCAGGTGGGCTTAGAAAACATGATTTTGCCACTATCTAGTGGGCTTAAAACAAACAGTCAATGAATTGTCCCAATTCAAATAACCCAACCTCCACCCACAGGCATTCAAGGCAGTTATATCACATAAGCACATAGCCTCATGGTAAGCATGCTATCATGGCAACACTCACACGCATGCAAGGATGCTAAAGCATAAGTACTTACCGAGTACTCCAAGCCAAAAACAGAAAACTGATTAGAAATCAATGCATGATCCTAAATATACAGATATGCCTAATGCAACACATGCAATAATGCAACTATAGCAGGCTCGGCTATTCTAAACATGGCATATGGAATGCAACAACTAACACATATTCAATTTGGAATTGAAATACAAATGCAGTTTGTATGATGCGCCGAGCCTGGTGCATGCAAAACAGATGAATGATGCAAGCATGTTATCATACTGTATGCTAATCGAAATATGCCCTAATCTAACCATCGTAAGCGGGTAAATAAAAGGGAAGAAAGACGTGGGGTTGGAAGACATACATCACACTCACCCACACTTATTACAATATTGCCCTCGCGCAGAGGGTCCGAATAAATATACAGTCCGAAATAAACAGTACGAAATAATACAGATTCCTAATTAATTAACAAATTAAACTAAGAAAGCTTTAAAATTGGCTTGCAAGCCAGGGGGTGCCTCGATTCTGACGAATGATGTATGCTGGGCTGCCTTGCGCGGAAATCCACTGGGATGCCCCAATTAGCCTCTGTTTGCAATGTTTCTCGAAATGCGCGCCAGACTCCGAAAAGTTGTTGATTCTTGATATGCTGCAACAGAGAGCAGGAAAGGGGCATAGCAATGTATTTCACAAATGTATGCATGCCTCGATCCTCGTGCCACCAATCACGCATCTCGATGCATGATGGCCGAGGAGTCGGATTGCACAACTCAATATAGGATGAATGCAGATGAATGCTACAACAAAACCTAACTCCATCATGGGTAATCCGGAGTGTCGGTGACTTGGGAATTGAGACCCGTTCCGTCACTCGGAGTACGAAACGCGTCTCGTTTCCCGTGCCCGGGCTAACTCCTATCCCGAACACACTGCAATATGCATGATATGCATGAATGCAACTAAGATACAATCCTAACATACACAATGCTATGAAAATGAAATGCCTTGAAATGCGTGCACGCGGGCACGCGAACTGAGGCGATGGCCCTAAGGCATGAAATGGCATGCAGAATGCAAAATGACATGGAAATGATATGTAATGAGGTTAAAATGAGACGTCTCGAAGTGCGTGTCCGCGGGCACGCAAACCGAGAGAATGGCATACGGAATGCAATGGAACTAAAATGACATACAGAATGCGAAATGGACTTATACCAACATGAGAGGACCTCAGCCACTCTCACATAAGAGGCCGTCGGATAAAAACGAAGTGCCTCGAAATGCGTGCCCCCGGGCACGCAAACCGAGGCGGTGACATACGAAATGCAAATGACATGGAAAATGCAAATTGGGCTTACACTAACATGAGAGGGCCTCGGCCGCACTCACATAAGAGGCCGTCGGATAAAAACGAAGTGCCTCGAAATGCGTGTCCCCGGGCACGCAAACCGAGGCGGTGACATACGCAATGCAAATGACATACGGAATGCAAATTGGGCTTACACTAACATGAGAGGGCCTCAGCCCTACTCACACAGGCTGCCGAGAGACAAAAATGAAGTGCCTCGAAATGCGTGCACACGGGCACGCAAACCGAGGCATGGCCCTAAGGCACAGAAATGACATGCGAATGAGATGTGACATATGGCATATGGAAAATGCCAATTTCAGAGGCTAAAATGATGCACAAATAGCCCCCGAATTATGACAAAATTACACCCGATGCCCGAAATGCGATGTAATGCACCCGAAATGGCCTACAGCTATGCCAAACATGCACAATATGGACATAACATGTAAAACAGTAGCAAGGAAGCCCTTAAACTAGCATTTTTTCAGTACAAAGTATGGCCAAACAATGATCACAAGTATGGCAAAAATAGCATGCAAAAATGGGGGGAAAAAAGGGAATAATGAAGCAAGTGGTATATACAATGGTCAAACTGAAAAAAACAGTTCTACAACATTAAAGAGGGACCAAAAATATGCACATTTTCAGTAGATGACATCCCTCAATTCAGTATGTAGATAGGCTAAACATAGCATGCAAAATAATGAGCCAACGAAGGCTATAACATGAGGTACCATAAGCATACACCAAACAACTTTGGACCCTTAACAAAACATGAATAATGGGCCATTCTAAGACACTTTCCTAGCCTGATGAAGGCTCAAAAACAGAAGCATGGTGAGCTAGCAAGGCATGCAAAAATAAGGGACTAAAGGGGGGTATAACATGAAGTACCAAAAGAATTCACCAAATAGCATAAGACCCTTAACAAAACATGACAAGAAGGCAAAAATAAGGCTCTTTTCAGGCCTGATGAAGGCTTAAATCAGAAGCCAAATAAGCTTAGAAAGGCATGCAAAATGGGGCCAAAGAGAGATACAAAGGCAAGTATAACATGGAGACCCCAAACCAAGTTGATCCCTTCTACAATAATGTAGAGGGACACAAAATAAGCTCAATCTCAGTTAATGACATGCTCAAAATCAGACTTCAAATAGGCTAAAGAAATCATGCAATTTTACGGTAAATTGGAAGAATTACAAAGAAAGTGCATGATAGAACCACCAAACATGGTTGAGCCCTTCTTCACTATTGAAGAGAGGCTCAAAATAGGGCCACTCACAGTATATTGCATGTTCAAAAACAAATAACTCAAAAGCCAAACAAAGCATGCAAAATATTGGCATAAAGAGAGGTATTGAAGGAAGAGCATGATAGAGATACCAAACAAGGTTGATCCCTTCTACAATGTTGTAGAGGGGCTCAAAATAAGCACAAAATCAGTAGAGGTCAGAGCCCAAAACAGTGAGCAAGTAGGGTAAAGAATTGATCCAAGAAAATGCTAGAAAAAAAGAATTAGAGGCTTACCCTTGGAGACAAGCCTTTTGTGACTTCTTGGCTTCAATTTGTTGATCCTTAGCCCTTGAAAAACACTCCTTTGCTGCTGGAATGGAGGTGGTGATGGTGTGGCTTAGGGTTGATGAAAGAATGGCCTAGGGGCTTCAAGGTTTTTAGGGTTTTTGGTTATGGAAATGGGAGCTTTTGGAGAGAGGCTTTTGAGATCAAATCTTCCAACCCTAGGGAAGGAGCTGTCCAGCCCCTTAAATAGGCAAGAAAGGGTGTAAAAGGGGAGGGAAATGCATCCAAGCTTTCCCTCCCAAAATATCCCCCGGAGGGGTGAGATATTTCAAAAAGCAGCTGGACAGCTGTAAAGAGGTGAAAAGCAGAAAGCTGGCCGGCCAGGTAACTTTCTTGAAGGTGGCCGGCCGGCCACCCCAACTGGTCGGCCAGCCACTCCCCCTGGCCGGCCGGCCATGGCCAAAAAATGGAACAAAAAAATTCTGGCCGACCACCACTGTTTAGGGTCCTCCCAGGTGTGTAGAACAAGGCCCCAAGGTTGGAATTTGACAACTCTGAAGCAGGAGTCACAACATAGAACTTGAAGGAGAGGCTCAAAAATGAAAAACACAAATACTGGCCGACCACCACTTTTTGGTGTCCTCCCATGTGCCCTCATCACAAATATGTGGTTGTGGTTGGAAGAAAATGGGCCTAGGGTGTTCAACATTAGCCCGGAAGTAAGCAAAACGGGCGCCGGAAGAGCATAACTGGTTATCTGGGATAATTGCTGGCCTCCCACCCTCCAGTGATCTTCCTGGTGCTAAAACAGAGGTACCTGCCAAAATTGAACAAAAACTAATGCAAAATGAATGCTCGGGGGCCAAACCGCGAGGTTCGGGGCCCGAAAACCGGCTGTAGGCACCGAAAGTGGCGTTCAACCACGAAGTGGGTATCTGAGACCCCAGTGTTCCTCGGTATGATGAAACAGAGGCACCTGCCAAGAACCGGAGGAATCGGAGATGGTTGGGCGGTCCCGAACCGAGGCACACGGCCTGACGGCTCCAAAAACCGGGAACCGGGCTCCGAAATGGGCAAAATGGCCTACGGCCACGACTCTGAGACTTCCGAACGAGCACAATATGCAACATCACCAAGTGCTCAATCAGTGACGTCTGAGTCTTAAGGTCGGTCAAAAATGGGGTGTCTACAGTTGCCCCTCTTT
Organism: Camellia japonica; assembly: GCA_030407325.1. NCBI lineage: Eukaryota > Viridiplantae > Streptophyta > Magnoliopsida > Ericales > Theaceae > Camellia > Camellia japonica. Next base: position 5,254 of record JAPPVO010000669.1, on the reverse strand, counting down.
GACAGAACTCGGAAGTCATAACAATGACGGGAGTGAATGTCAAAGCCCAGAGACGACCCATTTTTGACAAGGCCGAAGACTTAGACAATCATACAAGATGAACAGAAATGTGTGTGTGCCCGCAGGCGTGCCCGCAGGCAGGGGGCAAAACGCAAAGTGATAGGCATGGAGCCAGGTGATCATACAAGTGCAGCAAGCTGTAATGAAGCAGGTATTGACAAATAGATGCAACAGTTTTAAGCAAGGATGCAAAGCAACGACTACATTTCATGCAGTTAAGAGTGCGGAGAATTATTCAATTCTCGTCGCGTCTCACACGGAGAAGATACGATACCTGCGCGATTCGTCTGGTCGCACCAGCCTCAAATGAACCGTACATACAATATCGTGCCTGCAAAATAGAGAAATTCAACAAGAACAATATGCCAACAACATATATTCAATGTGATTCCTATGATTCTGAAAGTTTGACACACGCAGTGTCGGCGGGTGAACGCATCGCAATGTGAGAAAAGATAATGCGTGACAACGCATGCTCAAGCATAGAAGTATTGTACACCAAGAAATCATGCATGACAATGCAAAATGTTGATTAGAATGCAAGTTATACGCACAACAATGCAAAATGAGCACGAATCGGGGTGCCGTCGGTTGCGAAATAATGAGCAAGAAAAACGCGCATTTCGGCGAAGGCAACTCAATCACGGCCTCGGTTTCACCTCTCGGAGAGGTTACAACATGTTCAAAAAGGATACACCTTGATTTTGATGAATAATGATAAGACACATATCAGAAATTGCAGCTAAAGTTCCAACGGAGCAATTTCGCGCCAAAAAGTGCACTTTTCTTGAACTTTTTCAGGTTCCGGGAACTCCGATTTTCCTCAAAATTTGCAGAGAGGTAGGGGAGGGGGTGGGGACCATGGTCGGCCAGCCCATTGCCCTAGGAGAGGCCATCAGCCAGGGGGGAAAAGCAAATGGCCGGCCAGCCAGAAAAGGTGGCCGGCCGGCCACCTGCCAAAAGCAGGGGCATTTTGGTCATTTCGGCATTTTCTATATATATGCTTGCCCATTGCCTCCGAAATCACACCCCCAAGTGTGAAATTCTCTCCTCTTGCTTCCCAAGCCATTTTCTCTTCAGATCTGCATTTTATACACGCCCCTCGGCCTTCCACGCAAGTTGTTTTCGCGAAATCGTTCAGATTTAAGCACTTTGAGCCGACTAAAATTTGATTTCGGAGCTTCTCTTCTCATTTTCACCACCTGAGGTAAGTTTGTCTCAATATTTGGAATATTTTCTCGGGAGTTGACTTTTGTTGACTTTTTATTTCCCGGGAGTTGACTTTTGTTGACTTTTTCCAATTTTGGCTCATTTTTGCTCATTTTTGCAGATTTCTCGAAATGGCAGGCAATTTCCCTTACGGCGGAGGTCCTCCCGGTGCCGGAGATGATTTCGACATTATGGCATTGCCCCCGAGGGTCCGGCCTTTTATTCCCGATCGATACGCCCCAGCGGTACATAGGCTTCCGCGAGCCGTTTTTCGTCATTTCACCGATTTCAACGATCGGGTACCAGGGGATCTTCTTCTGCGAGAGCCGGAGCATCACCTCTCCCACGATGCAGAGGTATTTTACTTTATTTCCTGTATCTTTCGTGCATTTTGTACCTTTGCCATGCTTAGACACACAGTTTAGCTTATGACACAGTACTTTACTTGCATCCCGAGCATGTGACTTAGCCACTTGAATTTCACGAACACACAATTCATCGTCTGATTGTGAACGTATAGTACGCATTAGTTAGAAATTGAACACACGGCTCAAACATTGATTCACCGAACACACAGCCCGAAGTTGAAAATGAGCACACAGCACATACTGACTAAGAGTAGAACACACAGTCCCAAACTCAGATTTTCTGAACACGCAGCCCAGATGTGAAGCGAACACACAGCCCACTGATTAAGAGTAGAACACACAGCCCTAAACTCTGATTTACTGAACACACAGCCCAGATTTGAAGTGAACACACAGCCCATTGATTAAGAATAGAACACACAGTCCTAAACTCTGATTTACTGAACACACAGCCCAGATTTGAAGTGAACACACAGCCCACTGATTAAGAGTAGAACACACAGCCCTAAACTCTGATTTACTGAACACACAGCCCAGATTTGAAGTGAACACACAGCCCACTGATTAAGAGTAGAACACACAGCCCTAAACTCTGATTTACTGAACACACAGCCCAGATTTGAAGTGAACACACAGCCCACTAATTTTTCTGAAATTTGAACACGCAGCCCAAATACCAAATTTACTGAACACGCAGCCCAGATTTGATGTGAACAACGCAGCCCACTAATTTTTCTGAAATTTGAACACGCAGCCCAAATACCAAATTTACTGAACACGCAGCCCAGATTTAGTGAACACGCAGCCCACAGATTTTTTTGAAATTTGAACACGCAGCCCAAATACCAAATTTACTGAACACGCAGCCCAGATTTGATGTGAACACGCAGCCCACTAATTTTTCTGAAATTTGAACACGCAGCCCAAATACCAAATTTACTGAACACGCAGCCCAGATTTAGTGAACACGCAGCCCACAGATTTTTCTGAAATTTGAACACGCAGCCCAAATACCAAATTTACTGAACACGCAGCCCAGATTTGATGTGAACACGCAGCCCACTAATTTTTCTGAAATTTGAACACGCAGCCCAAATACCAAATTTACTGAACACGCAGCCCAGATTTAGTGAACACGCAGCCCACAGATTTCATTTGCACACAACTCATTCACTTCATTTGCACACAGCTCATTCACTTCATTTGCACACGGCTCATTTTCACTCCATTTGCACACAGCTCATTCACTTCATTTGCACACGGCTCATTTTCACTCCATTTGCACACGGCTCATTTTCACTCCATTTGCACACGGCTCATTTTCACTCCATTTGCAAACGGCTCATTCACTCCATTTGCACACGGCTCATTTTCACTCCATTTGCACACGGCTCATTTTCACTCCATTTGCAGGCTGGCGCTCGCACAGTACGAGGTTATGGCTCCACTGCCGCGAGGGAGTGGTATGCTGAGCTTCCGGAAGCTGTCCGGGACTTGGTTGACTTTGCAGGATTCGGACCATTCTGCAGGGGGTTATCTCACTGTCTTATCAGTAGGACTTTGTTTGCCGCTCTGGCGGAGAGATGGTGGGACACCACCAATTCTTTCCATTTCTCTGCCACCGGGGATATGACCATGACCCCACTGGACTTCGCTGTACTCACCGGCCTAGACGTAGGCGGTGGACCCATTCCCTACGATGAGGATATGGGTCAGTGGGAGGCTGCTTGGATGCATCTATTGGGGGCCCGCCCGCCTGTAGACAGAGGTACCGGGAGGGTTCGGTATACTTGGTTCTCTTCCCATTTCCGGCGGCCACAGATGGAGCCTGAGTCTCCCGAGGAGGTCGAGCAGTATACCCGTGGTTTCCTCATGTTCCTCTTTGGCACCACTCTGTTTGCCGATAGAGGGAACATGGTCGGGTTGTATCTACTGAGCGCTCTGGTAGACCTATCACAGGTCGGTCAGTATGATTGGGGCGGCGCTGCCTGGCTACCCTTTATTGTTATATGAGTGCAGTCTCTCGGGGGGGGGATTTACTCGGCGGCTACTGGAGAGCTTGGGAGGTACATTCTGTCCTCTTGATTTACATTTTTGCTCCTCATTACTTATTCACTGCACACACGGCGCACCTTGCATTCTGTATTCTGCCTTTAGCACTTTGTATTCACATTCTGCACTGCTTTTCTCAGCTATGGGTATATGCATATTTCCCCACATTAGCCCCGGAGATGGAGGTGACAGGACCTCCTATGACTCCGTTTTCATTGATGTTTGAAGGCGAGCACCTATCGAGGCCTCGAGAGACTCTCTTCTCTCTGCGACAGTACTTCGACACCGGCGCGCGACAGAGGTTTTCAGAACTCTCAGTTCCTTTCATTTTCATCTTTGATCTGCTTCGTATTTCTTGATTTCTGATTGATTTGTACACTGGTTATCCGCAGATCACCTGGCAACCCTGGGCAGTCTTTGGCGACGATCTCGAGAATCAGTACCCCGGAGGGTCGACTAGTTCCCAGTATAGGTTCCTGCTCGAGGGACCAGTCGGTAGGGCTTGGTTTCTGGGGGAACGCTTTCAGCGTCAGGTGTGGGGGTATGAGTCTCAGGACCCTCCTGCTGTGCCTCCACCCACTATGCGGACTGCCGACAGGCTATCTACTGAGGAGGTCACTAGGGACATGCAGGGCACCGATGCTTTACTGCATCTCATTGAGGGGAACTACGCCACCTATCGCCGCATATATCTGATGTCCCCCTTGACGGGAGTACGGGCTCCACCACTGAGGCCCACTGGCGCACCATCTTCGAGTCGTGCCCGTGCTGCAGACATCCCCTCTTCTAGCAGGGCTGGTGCATCTAGAGGTAGAGGCAGTTCGATTCCTCCGATCCCTCCGACTCTCGATCATCCTGGATGGCCAGATATGCCGACTGAGTTGACGAGTTGGCAGTATGGGACTACTTCTCCGATTCCGATCCCTATGGAGCCTCCGATGCCTGGTCATAGATATGTCAGTGATCCTGACTCACCACCGGTATGTTCCACCATTTTTCATTTATCACACAGACATTTTGGCAGTTGCTTATTTATTGATGAGTTGAGCTTGTGTCTGCAGCCACCTCGGGAGTACATAGACCAGATGCTCGGGGTGGTGGCCTCACTTGAGGGGATGGTCCTGCGTAGAGAGGCACATATGTCCATCATGGGCTTCCAGGTACCCTTCATCTCTCTTGCATTTATCATATTTCTGTTAACATGCTGGTTTTGAGCATTCTGCTGCACTGAACACATCTGGCACACACCCCACTCACATACTGTACTTGCACCTGCTTTTTATGTTTGAACTGATGTATTGCACTTTTGATTTTCAGATGCCTCCCGTATATGCTCCGTCGTGGGCCAGGCCAGCAGGGCCTTCTCAGAGAGGCCGAGGTGCTAGACCTACTCGAGGTACTGGGCCACGAGGAGCTGGGCCATCCAGGCCTTACCGAGGAGCTCGAGGAGCAGGGTCGTCACGCAGACGCAGGGCACCCATTGTCGAGGATGAGGAGGAGGAGGTCGCAGACCGTGTGTCAGAGACATCTCCTGGGGAGGGAGGCTCCGGTCTTGGTTCCGGGAG
>JAPPVO010000668.1:0-44062 GCA_030407325.1 Camellia japonica | reverse complement strand
TCACGGAACTGATTCTGAAGTTGATTCCACACCACAACTTCACTTGTCGAATTAACGACTACGTAAAGAATCAAACGCCTTTTGAAACTTTACGCGATGATCTTCGGATCCCACCGAAGCGAACACTCTTGAATATGTAGTATCAAACTCTTTGATGTATGAATCTCAACTCATGAGTTTAGAACTCTCTCAAGAACATCAAAGAAAACTTATCAAACTCTCAGAAGAACACTTCAAACAAAACTCTAGAATTCTTGAATCAGATCTAGAAAAAGTTAGATTAGTTTTAGGAGAAAACCATCTACTTATAGAAAACCAAAAAGAATCCCAATCCTGAAAGAAACCAATCACTTGAAAATTTCCGGATTCTGAAGCTCGCTCGAGCGAGGCTCCTCTCGCTCGAGCGAGACGCTTATCTCGCGTGATTTCTACTAGTGCCTTCGCTCGAGCCACGAACTCTTCGCTCGAGCGAGGAAACAACACCTTCAGGTTTTTGTATGGAAGCAATTCGTCGCTCGAGCCACCTTCATCTTCGCTCGAGCGAGCATAGACCTTCGCTCGATCCACCAATACCATGCTCGAGCGCACATTCATCACCTTCAGGTTTTATGCTGGACACAGTCCTTCGCTCGAGCGAGGACATCTTCGCTCGAGCGAGGAAGAAAAAAACACAGAAAATTTACAACTCAATCACTGAGTTTTGTTCGCGGGATTTTGACAAGATAGGACCTAACAATTAATTTTGGGAAAATGTGGAATTAAGTTTAATTCATGGAATTGGAAAATTATGAGTTTATATTTGTTGATACATTTATTTCCTGTTTAGAAATAACTGTTTTGGGCTATCGGTGGAGGATAGTCGTGATTGTTGTAGACATTGCATGTTGATTAGGGAAAACTGAAACTAATCACATTGAATAAGTCATTGAATATGACGGTTAAATTAATACAGCAAATATGTGTATTGATTGAATATTGTGTATGACAAGTGTTTAATACATTGTATATGCATATTGATTGGGAGGAGATAGGGGATGTACTCCACGGTTTGGGAGGAGATAGGGGATGGACTCCTAAACCGGATATTGTTTAGGAGGAGAAAGGGGATGGACTCCATTAGTACAACAAATATGTGTACTTATTGATTTATGGAAGTGTTTCAGTATGAGCCTTAGTCTCATTTGAATTGTTGGTATTGGAAGTAATGTTGATGTGAGATGTAGTCTCATTTTGTAGTTTGGCCAGGTTCTGAGCCATGTTTGTATAAATGAAAAGTTGAATAGTAACGGAAAGTGAAACATGTCATGGGCATTATTGTCATGAAACTGAATTGTGTTATAATTGATTTTAAGTGGTAACCATCTATCGAATGCTATTGCTTTAGTCAATTTCTATATTTGGTTTAGTATATTTCTGCTGGGCTGTGGCTCACCCTATACGGGAACATCATTTTCAGGTTCAGGTGATATGCTACCTCCAAGGACTTAGCTTGGAAGGATTTGGAGTTGAAGACTCTGTTTAGATTAGTTGTTATTTTGTTTTAGTTTGATATTACATGTAAACTCAAGCCAAGGGCTTAATGTGTAATTGAGTTAGTACTCAGACTTTTGTGTCCAAGTGTTGGCTTGGAAAGATGTAAGCCCGTAGGGCATTTACTTTCGTTATTACATGTAATGTCTTTTAATAAGATTACTCTGATGAATGGAATAAGGTTTTGTCTTTCTTAATCAATGCATGTTAATATTATATATATTATGGGTTTATTTTGGGGGCGTTACAATTACACTGGTCCAAAAAACATCTCTAATCCCTCAAAAGAGCATGTTTGACCCTCTCAATTCTTGCAATATATTCACACTCAATCCACCTCTTATACAAAGCGATGTGAGTTACCGACAATGAATATACAACAGTGGTGTAATACTAAATGATCTTCCCTTTGCCCTCATGCCATTTAGTTTAGGATTGACCGTTTTCCCAATGATGTCCCTTAAGGCAGAATCATACATGACCGCAGGCAACATACCAAAGTAGCAGAACATCAGCCCCTTACCTTATGACATAGTCAAAAGTCACAAAAGGGTACATAAATGAAAGTCATATCAATAATGACATGTAAGACTCACACGGTGAGGAAACAGGGATCCATTCTCTCACCTCATTACTCGGTCACCAAGCACATATAGTATGAATACATGCTACGGTGGAGTAACTCTTCCAAAAGAGTGACGTCATACTCGATACACCATACAGATATTAGTCTAGTCGTTTTCTAGCGCCTAACCCGAATTCTCTATTTGCTCGCTTTCCAAGCACCAAATGAGATCTTGTATCTGGCTAATCATAACAAGCACAACATGGAAAGTGAGTACTAACATCCCTGTTTGGTCCTTAACACGACCTCATCTTGGTTGTAACCAAGGCGACATACATAGTGGATAATTTAAGCCTCTCATGGCTCCAAATAAAAATAAACCACTAGTCTCATCCTTGCTCGCTCTCAAGTGCCAAGGGCGATTGTTCGTGTGAGTAAGTCAATCTTGCCTGCTGACATCATCATCTGCTAATCATTATGACACAAACCATAATAGTGTCAATATCTCATCATCTCATAACAAATAAGTGATCAATTTTATAAAAAAAATATGACCACATCTTGCGCAATTCTAGATTCCAAACATAAGCCTTATCAGCACCTCTTGTGATAAGTATATACAACGGAATCCACCATGTGTGCCTCACATGAAGTGATTCAAGATCACTACCTCTTGTGCAATAACCTCTCTAAAGATATTTTGGTAACCAATTTGCGTTCATTCTGGATGCGCCCAACTAGCGCATTGAATCTTACAAGGGGCAAATTTAATATACTACTAGTAAAGCATTCTATCCACAGTCTAATGAGCAAAGTCAATGTTTAAACAGCTCAGTTGACCATTTACCAAAGATAACACTTATCATGCCGAATACGCCCACATAGCGTACTTGAGGCTCCCACAACAACAAAAAATCAAGGAATATAGGTCATTTGTTTCTCCCAAAGACAATCCGAGGATTCACTCAATAGCTAAGGCTCTGACTTTTACCGATAGGTAAGTCAATGGGTTTGCAATTTTGCATCTAGAATCATTCTAGAATATTCCTTATGTAAGTCATCAAAGACAAACCGGGAATTCTCCCAAAACAATCCCTAAGGATCGTACATCCGAGCATATAAATTACATCACCCATGTCCATCATATCTAAAACAGAGGACTGCCCACCCTAGGTGGCGACAACCTTATAAATTCCTTGCTCATAATGACTAAGTAAGGAAAAACTTCTTTTTGGACCATTGATCATGCCTTAGTGTCTTCATCGATCATCGTTGGCCTATCATGGCTCGAAGAAATCTAAGAACCACTATTTGGATAACTGTTTTAGGCTGTAAAAGATTTATTGGAACTAGCAACCTTTTTGCACTCCTAACTTTTCACCATAAAAGCAGAAGGTAAATCCCTACGGATCTACTTATCCAATTCTCCAACGAGAAGTTGGGTCACAATGTCCACAAATCAATGTTCCGAACTTATGTCAATCATAGCCTAAGTCAAAATAACCTCACTCCCCAGGAGGAAGTCTTCTCATGGTCTACACTTTTCTCAATGGTGCGACTTTTCGGTATCTAGCGAGCCTCATGCCTCAACAATGACTATCCAAATTGCGCATAACTTTAGAACATTTTCGCATCATAATGGAAAGTCAACCAAATTATAGAAATGGTTAATCCTCAAAGACTTTGTCTTAAACTGTGCAACGTTGATCCACTTTCTAAAAAACAAGGGACTACAGCCTTGGGTATTATCTTAGGGTCTATATCATCTTGCGAAGCAATCATGAATGTTTCCCTCTCAATCACCCAGTGATGACGTGAAAAATTTTCACATTCGCTACAACGCAACAAAGAATGTAGAGTATTCTTCTCTAATGGAGTAATCCACTAGTAGGCACATCGCTCCCACTGTCCCTAGGATATTGGAAATTTCTCTCCATTCTCAACTAGGCTACATAAAGCGCTATGCTTAGAATTCTCTATCTTATAGAGTTCCAAAACTCTATTCACGTCACCTTTACTAAGAAAACTTTATGTGACTTAGTTACACTACCACAAAACTGCTTACCTATATGCACATGACGTGGAGGGTTTACATGACAGCATACAATAACGCGCCACATAACCCTATGTGTTTACAAGACAGCATACAATAATGCGCTATAGAACCCTAGGTCTTAACTTCACAAACTTACGAGAAGTAAAATAAAGATAAGCTGCTTAACGGTTACAGATCGCCCATAGATGGCTCTCCGCTAACCCATTACTCAAATGGAGTGTAAAATCTGATATGGAGGGCACTTAGTTAGGGATATAGACAACAAACTAGTGCAATTCCCAATTGGGAAACATTTTGCGCCATCATCCACCTAACATTAACAATACTTAATTCCTTATCTCTGCTACACTTTTGTGTTGCTGAGTACTAGGAATAATCAATTTTCTAAGCATCCATTTCTCTTCACAGAGCTTTCTAAAAAAAATAACTCAAATAGATACTCGCCACCTTGATCAAAACTAAAAGCACAAAAGCTCTTATCTAATTGATCTCGACCTCATATGTGCAATGTCAAAAATCATCTCAAAACTTTTGACTTATGGGAGATCAAATAGTCTTGACTCAGATGTGTATCGTAATCTATAAATGTGTCGAGATTGAGGCTTAACTATTATAGCGACCCCGGTCTTTCCCCATTTGGTTGTTGTATCCGGACTTAGGTTCCGTGGATCCCGTCACTATATATTTGCTATTGTCGTCCTTTAATTCCTTATTTTTGAGTTATAGGATGTGTTGGGCAGGTTTGTTACAGGTTGGTTAAACTTAGAAACCAAGGGTAGTTGCCCAGATTTTTGCCTTCACGCTCGAGCGGAGCTTTTGACGCTCGAGCGGGCCCTTTGTTGTTGCTTCTCCGCTCGAGCGGGAGTTTTGACGCTCGAGCGTGATTTTCCATCTTCCAGTATTTCCCCTGCAGTGTTGGACGCTCGAGCGGGCGTTTTGACGCTTGAGCGTGAGTTTGTGTGTGACGCTCGAGCGGGGAGTTTTACGCTCGAGCGGGGACCTGGTTCAGCAAAAGTTCTGGGAGTGTGTATCCGCCGCTCGAGCGGGATTTTTGACGCTCGAGCGGGAGTCTGTGAGTGACGCTCGAGCGGGGGTTTCCACGCTCGAGCGGGGCGACTCTTATATAAAGCCGAGATCCGACTTTTTGGATCACTTTTCATCCCCCTTTTGATTTTAAAACCCTAGAACCGTCTTCTCTCTCTCCCTTAGGTTTGATCTACTTAAAGTGTATTTCTACCCTAGGTTCTTTATTAAAAAGGTAGAGGGTCGCAAGGGCTTCCTTTTAATCTGAGAGTTTGGCGGTTTGGAGCACTTTGGATTTTGGATCATCATCTCCATCATCTCCATTTGAGTTCTTCACTTTGAGGTAGGGATTTCCTACTCCATACTATAGGTTTTGTCCTAAGTTTTGGTATTTTGATATGTTGGTGTCATGTGGTAATTTTGGGAAATTAGGGTTTGCCTTATAATTTGAAAGAATGGTTTTTCATCTATTAAACAACATATGTTTGTGTGTTAAACTGAGATAATTGAACCTTAGGGTTGATGTTGAGAAAAGGGGGAAAAACCCTAATTGTTGTAATAAAATTAATTTGTATAATTAATTTTGGGAAAATTGTGGAATTAAGTCTGATTCATGAAGCTTGGGAATTTTGAGCTTAATTGGTGTAGTTGGGTAGTTTAATCACTTACCTATGAGAATGTGATTTATATTTGTTGATACATTTATTTCCTGTTTAGAAGTAACTGTTTTGGGCTATCGGTGGAGGATAATCGTGATTGTTGTAGACATTGCATGTTGATTAGGGAAAACTGGAACTAATCACATTGAATGAGTCATTAAATATGACGGTTGAATTAATACAGCAAATTTGTGTATTGATTGAATATTGTATATGACATGTGTTTAATACATTGTATATGCATATTGTTTGGGAGGAGATAGGGGATGTACTCCATGGTTTGAGGGAAGATAGGGGATGGACTCTCAAACCTGTTTAGGAGGAGAAAGGGGATGGACTCCATTAGTACAACTAATATGTGTACTTATTGATTTATGGAAGTGTTTCAATATGAGCTTTGGTCTCATTTGAATGGTTGATATTGGAAGTAATGTTAATGTGAGTTATAGTCTCATATTGTAGTTTGGCCAGATTCTGAGCCATGTATGTATAATTGGAAAGTTGAATAATAACGGAAAGTGAAATCTGTCATGGACATTAGTGTCATGAAACTGTATAATGATGTATTGATTATGTTGTGTTAACCATCTATCGAATGCTATTGCTTTAGTCAATTCTTATATTTGGTTTAGTATTTTTCTACTGGGCTGTGGCTCACCTTATACGGGAACATCATTTTCAGGTTCAGGTGATATGCTACCTCCAAGGACTTAGCTTGGATGGATTTGGAGTTGAAGACTCTGTTTAGATTAGTTGTTTATTTTGTTTTATTTTGATGTTACATGTAAACTCAAGCCTAGGGCTTAGTGTGTAAATGAGTTAGTACTCATACTTTTGTGTCCAAGTGTTGGCTTGGAAAGATGTAAGCCCGTAGGGCATTTACTTTCGTTATTACATGTAATGTCTTTTAATAAGATTACTCTGATGGATGAAATAATATTTTGATTTCTTATATCGATGCATGTTAATATTATATATTATGGGTTTAATTTGAGGGCGTGACAACTATCATACCCTTACACATATCTAGTCACAAATATCATAGTGGACTAAATGCGCCAATACAAATGACCTTCTATGGCTTTCCTACTTACTTGTGCGCAACCATTGCGAACAAAGTCATACATTCACATGAGAGCATGATGTCACAAGCGAGTGGGCCCGAGAAGACCTACTCAAACCATCCTGTCATCATCTCATTAATGTGATTAAGTATAATAAGCCACCAGTTCATGACCAATGTCAATCATCTTAATGTGTGAGTTCTCAAAGACAAGTTTTAAAGGTTTAGGCCCAACTAGGTAATGACTCACAACTAATTCATATTCATTAGATCATAAAAGGATGTCATGGAGATATCAAGTGCGCCTAAGTCACAAATTTAACTAGCAAGTGCTAATCCCCTGCACCTTCAAGTCAATTTTATTCTCCATACACTTTACTGCATCTAGTTGAAAAATGACGATGCTCTTCTTGCCATCTCTGTTTCTCGCTTCATAGTTACTTGCAATTAATTCTACTATCCACAAGAATGAGAGAATAAGCTATCAATCTATGACAGCTCTCGAAGTAACTTAAGCGCGAATTAGGCTAAAGAGTCTAATTCAACACAATGCTTTCACGAGCCATGCGTCAAATTCTTAGAGTCATAACAACCTTGTCGGCCTTGACCTTTTCATTACTATGCTGCAACGTTTGCGCTTAGTGGTAAACGTTATTCAAAAACATTAACCTAGCTAAGGAACCATACGAAGAAGTATCTCCTCATGTCTCACACTCAAGTGTGGAAACAGTAAGTGTCCAGACTTAGACAAGTTCGGAATGCTAATAGATTTTGCAGCCACTTGGTGCTAATCTCTTCACTTAGTGTTAATAGATTTTTCTGCTACTAAGCGCTAATCTTTTAACTTCAAGTGATACTTTAATGCACACTATTATAGTGCATAAAATTTTGCTCCATCCACTCCCTGCAGTTGGATAGAGAGCAAAACACTGCTCATACTGGCTAATCATCTTACACTTAATGACTAATTCATTTAAGCTCGCATTTCTTGGATAACGTGACTCTTGAATGTTACTTCATCCAATGATGCAACATCATTACAAGTCAAATTACAAAGTCAATCCGCGCAGCTCAATAGTCAAGATCATATACAGATCTATTAAGGGCTTACTAATTTCATAACTCCAAAACTCGCCAACCAAAACTACGTAGCGTGCCGCTAACCATAGCGCACACATTAGTTTTTATTGTGCCAAACAAGGCAACAAAACCACGGCAACTTTGAGTCATGTTTCCTTTGGCTCAATTAAGGTCTAACCTAAAGTCTCCAAGACTTTTGCTCATCTAAAGAATAGGATTACATTGTTCATATTTGAACATCTTTACTAAGTCTAGGTCAACCAAATTAACTTCCATAAGCTAAGTCAATTTAGAGGGAAATTCGCATTGGGATTAATTTTGATTAGCATAATATAATTTTGCCGCAAAAATCTAAATTAAATAGTGACAATATTACACAAGTCGCAAGATCAAAAATCCACCATGCTCGTAATCATCTCTTGCGCCATAGGTGACAATTATCCAAAATTTAATTTAATTCATGCGCAAAATATTAGTTTTCGGGAGTAAATCTACAAAGATTTCTCTCAACCGAACAACCTCCCCTGATTATGGCATGTCTAAAAGCATGATAAAATATTCTAATTCCATACAATAGCATCATAATGTAGATTCACAATCAACTCATGCTATGTTACAATTAATAATGGAATTTAAACAAATAACAAAAATGATCTTGCTATTCGAATCACAACATATTAGAAATTCTAGGCAAAAAACAACAATATGTTGTATTTAATATTCAGATTATGCCATAACAGAAAGTATATCGCTTCTGAAATTTTCTGGAATTTTCTGGTATTTTCTGGAATTTTAAATAATTAATAAACACACATGAAATCATAAATAAATATTCCAGAATCTGGGAAAATGCAACAACCATACCAGTAAATAGTAAACCATAACAGTAGTCTACAATAAAAAATTCAACCCCATAAACTTAATCATGCAACACCAAATGCATTTTAAAGCAGAAATAATGAATTATTATTTCAGGAAATATATTTTTTATTTTCATAAAATTTTGAAAATGTTACAGAAGATCGAAAATTTAATTCTGAGTCTAACAGTACCAACCACACTTAAAATAAAGCTATAACGAATTACTTATGACCATTTAACGCAATTCTGGATTTAAAAAAAAAAAAAACAAACAGACCCTTACACCCAGCCATCAAACCAGCCAAGCCGGCGCGGAAAACGGCACGGCTCGGCTCGGCAAGCGACTCAACGCACGGCTCGCGCGTGGTAGCGCACGTGGCGTGGTTTGAAGCGTCGCGGGTAACGTGCGCGTGGAAGGCGCAAGTCGCGCGCATGGACGACGCGACGCGTCCAGGTTTCAAATCAGGTTCAGTGTTAGGAGACTGCTGTTTGTTTTAGTTGTGGTCAGCAGGGCCATGTGAGACGTTTTTGCCCTTTACGTGTAGATCCTTCGGGTGTTTCAGAATCTAGTCGGACCTTGTCCCATCAGTCCAGTCGGGGACGTTATCGGTATCAGGCCCAAAGAGGCCAAGCTTTGGAAGCTACGCGAGGGTCGACTTTTAAACTAGCGTGGTAGTATCACCCTTGAGAGGGACTTTTGTTTTAGAGATCTATGCTATAAATTGTGAAAAACTTTTGTGATTGATCGGTGTGCTGTAGGATGCTAAGGCACCATGGTTATGTGTTGTGTATGTATTGTTATTGGTTACCCTCACGTGTTGGGGCTTGCCTATGAAACTTGAATTCTTTGTTATGTATGTGTAACGAAATGTGTGAATGGGATTGGTGATCTTAGTACTCTTGTATATCAACTGTTGAATTTTGTGATGGTTTGTGATGGCCCTTGATTCTTGTCTAGTTTAGAAATTGTTGGTGGGGACTTAGAAATCTGTGGAATTATTGTGATTAGCGTAGTGCTGGAATGAGGGTCAAGACTTACTTTAAAGTTTTATCGTGTTAAGATTCGGGAGATGTGAGGCCTTAGAGTTTTGTGAAGACTGGTGGGAGTGATGTGGGAATGTCTACGGGGGCGTGAGATCCATATTTTAGCATAGTGAGGATGGCACTAGTGTGTGTCGTTTAGTGTCTTGAATTGTTGATTTGTGAGTTCATGGTGGTCTTATCGACAGTGAATAGGGTCAGCATTGTGCCATGGTCAGTTATGAGTTGGAGATGTTATTAGATTTTGGGTAAAGTTTTTAGTGGGAAAGGAATTTCATGGGTAGATGCTTGAAATGTTACTGGAGTGATGAATGGCTTGTGTTCTTAGGTAATGAGTGTATCATCGGTAAGAATTGTCTTGGGTTGACCGGGATCGTGTAATCGCCATTGACCTATTCGGTCTTGTGTTGAATATAAGAGTGTGTTGGCCATCTAGGCGTGTGAATAGAATTCCTTTGGGAATGGTATGTAAGTGTTTGAAGACCGGGAGCGGAAACTCTCGGGCGATTAATTAAGTTGAGTGGTATCAAGGTGAGTGACAAATAGTCACTTTAGAATGGTTTAGATGTGGGTTGTAAAGTTGAGCCTTTGGAAAATTAGTACGATTTAGATAGAAGGCGGCGTGGTGTTGTGGGTTGTGCCTCGGGCGTTGGACCTTGCGTCTGTATATGGGTATTGGTGTGCGCATCTCTGTGTAAGTTTTGAAGGCCGTGAATCGGGGTAGAATGTTAGCTTCTTGATTGGCAATACTCATAGACCTCCGGGTGTCGTTGATTCTTTTGGTTAATGTTTGTGTTGGTGTGGAACTTTTGGAGTTTGGAAAGTATGTGTGTTGCATTATTTCTTTTAACACCGTGATTAATTCTATTTGATGTGGTTATGGAAATGTGATGTTCTCATTGTGAAAAACACTGTAAGTGTGTTGGATGTGATTGGGTGATGGTGGGATTCACCGAGTGTGGTTGAGAAAAATAAATTGATAAGTGATTGTTGATTTTGAAGACTCTCATGGCATTTTTATTTCAACAAAAACTCGTGGGGTGAGATTTTAAGGTTTGTTTTGAGAAGCTAATTGCAAAATAAATTGGTTTTACCCGAAAAATTTTAACACGCGTCTTTTGTTGGAAAATGGTATGAATTTAAGTGATTTTTTTTAAATGCATGAATAAGGAAAAGAGTTTTCATTCAAGAGGATGTAAACAAATTTCGTTGAAACTAGTTTATGTGGTCTTTCGTTACCTTGTATGGATGATAAGTGGCATAGTAAATATAATGTTATTGGTCGAGCGGAATGGTATGATTGTGATAATCTGTGTTTATGGCACAATACTTGTATTTGTTATTTACCATTGTGGAAAATGTGTGTTATGTTGGTTGTGGCATCACCATGTGGGTGATGGGCGTTATTGGGTGACGGTAGAGGCTCACTGATTGCTATGTGGGAATGAAATTGTACTTTGGCTTGTGGCCGGTGTAAAAATTTGAACCTCTCTAAGAAAATGTTTATTATGTAAAGCAAAGATTTTTACCAAGAACTGAGAAAAATGATGAAATTTCTTTTGGGTTTGAGATGTTAATTGTTGTACCTTTGTGGTTGAGTTGGCGTAACCACTTTGATTGTGTTGTTAAATCTTGAATTTTGTACGTTCGGTTATGTGGGTTGATGGGTGTTGTAAGAACTTGTCAGACCAGAGTCTTGTTGTGAGCCGAGTTTTGTTGTAACTTTTTCCTTAAAATCAGGTAATCAAGGATCTTGTAGTGAAAGTCTTGTCCCCTTCTCGTTGGAGTATTAAGCGTTGGGGAGTGTTTGGGCTTGTGGTGGTGGATAGCCTGAGTGTGTGCGTGGTTGCCGTGGTTGTTGTTGTTCTTGTCTCGTAGACCCAGTGAGTGGTGTGAATCGAGGGGAAGTCAGTGACCCTTTCCTTGTGTTCTTGAATAATTCAGTATCCTTGGTGTTCCTAGAGTCGGGGTAATCTGCCAAATTCGGTTGTAACCGGCAATTGGTGTGGTGTTTTTCTTGGTTCGTTGGGAGGTCTTCTTTGGTACCATGTTCCCTTCTTGAAGTGTTGGTTTTATCTCGGCATTGTTAAATTTTGGGGACGAAATTTCCTAAGGTGGGGAGGTTGTAGCATTTGTGTCCTTTAAAACTTTTGGGAAGTGTATTTGAATCCTTTATTTTGTTTTGGGAATCTTTGGTGTTATTGAATGTTGGTTTTGGAGGAGTATAATCCGATTTAATCTTGTTGGGTTTCGTTGTTCGTGTTTGTTCTGGTCTAAAGTTCCTTGGAAACTTAGAAAGTTTGCCTTGGGGTCGACACTAGCCTTCCTAAGGGTCGACCCTTGCATGTTGTAATGTTTCTGGAAGTGTCACTGGAATATAGGGTCGACACCAACCTTGGTGGTGTCGACACCTGCCTCTTGTTGCTGTCCACAAGGGTAGACACCAGTCTGGGATAGGGTCGACCCTCATGTGTTGCAAAATCTATGTATGTTGGTGGCTGGAAAATAGGGTCGACACCAGCCTTGGTGGTGTCGACACCTGCTTGTTTTTTTAGATTTTTGGGCTGGTTTGGGCCCTACTTTTGGGGGGGTTTTGGGCCTATTATTTTATTGACCTTAGGGCTACTTCTCTACAACTATAAATAGGTCCCAAACATAATTTCATTTCACTTTTCTCCTCTTTTCTCTCTCTCAAACCGTGAGCTCACCTCTCTCTCTCTCTAAAATCAAGTTTTTGGCACTAAGATCTCTAGATCGACTCACCTAGAGTGATTGTTTCACCATGGTCCTTTGAGAAAAAGTGTAGATCTCGACGAGGGCTTCCTCTTGGTCCGATTGGTTCGTGGTTTCATCGCCATTGACTTTTGGGTCGTCATCTCTTAGCTTCAAGAGGTAGGGATTTCTTTGATTCTTTTCAATGCCTCTACTATAGATAGATATGTGGTATGTTTTTATTGCATAAAAACCATGTGGTATGGATTCATTTTCGAAAATCATGTTAGAGGGTATAAGATATGGGTGTAGAGATTGAAATTTCATGAGGTGGGGGATGTTAGGGTTAAATTGGGGTGTGATTTAATATATTCATGAGTAGAGAGTCAAAGCCCTAATTTTTGAAGTAATGTCTAATGGATAAAAAGGGATGGAATTTGTGAAATAATTATGTTATGAACTTATGAAATGAGGTTAATGTGTTGGAATTTGATTTAAGGTTTAATTGGATCTTACGATTTGGGTATTATTTTGGTGTTGGATTGATTACGTTTTAATACAATAAATTAATAAATTTGTTAATTGTAAAAGGGGATATGACCGTGAAATTAGATTAGAAATGAATTACATTACCGTTAAATAGAAATGATGTGAATTATAACTTGCCGCCGTGATAGAAATCTCCTATTTAAAATGATGGAAAGTGAATTGGTCATATTTTTGTGAAATGAAGTAAAATTGGATTTAAGGCATAAGGTGGAGAATATTATTGCAGAAGAAAAAGGTAATTGGTTTTGTAATGGAAGGAAGGAAACGTTAACATAATATGAGTCCCGGAGACTTACTTGAGTTTGGATCACTAATGCTTTACTTCTTTGTTATTGATTGTTGGACTTAAAACCTCATGAGAATTGAATTGCAAAAACACATGCGTTGAAAAACAAACACATAGAGGTTTTGTCCTTGGTCATCGGTGGAGGATGACATTGTTGTGTGGAATGGTTACGTGTATGTTTTACGCTTGAGTTGGTTGCATTCTGTTGTGGTTGCGTGCATGCATTGCATTTGTTGGTTGTACCTTGTCATGTTGTGATGATCGAAAGGGGTGTAATGCGCTGAGAATCAGAGGTACCATTCCCTTCCAACTAGCGCCTGGTAAAATGGAGCAGAGGTACCATTCCCTTCCAGCTAGTGTCTGGTAAATTGGCATGTTGTTGTTGAGAGGTGAAACCATTGGCTTACTGTGCTTGAGGCAAGTAGAGCGGAGAATTGTTGTTATTGTTGTCTTACTTGGTTATGTGTATTATGTGTTGTGAAGATCATGATTCGGCGAGAAGGAATTGCCTTATATGTAGTGTAGATGTGTTTGTGTATGTTTGGACGTGTTGAGAGTGGTTGAGGGAGTTGCCTACCAACAATGAATTCTTGATAATAACTCTTTAACTTGAATGTAAGGTTGAGATGCAACGAATGTGTGGAGCCAGACTTGGGTTTCTATTCTGAATTTGATAAATATATGAGGGCATTGGTTTTGGTGAACGTGTTTTCAAAAATATAAAGTGGGTATTATGGGTTTTTGTCACAAATGAAAACATGGAAATGGGTAAGAGTTGTTCATTGGGAAAGAGGGTAGTAAAAGTGGAGATTGATGTTGTTAAATAACTGAATGATTTTGAGAATAGTACATATATATATACTTTGGTTATAAAATGTCACATTATTTATATGGTATGAGATTAGCATTCATGATCATAGCTATCTGTAAGTTGTTATTGTTGAGGATCATGTTGAGATCCCTACTGGACTATATGTTCATTCCCCGTTGTTGAATCTTTTTCAGGTGATAATCAGGATGTGCTACAAGATTTCGGATCTTCTTTATTGTTGGCCACGGGGCCTCTTTATGTGTAGGCGAAATGCCATTGATGTAAAAGGTTACACCCTTCTTCTTGATTTTTTTTTAATGATGTAAGCCTACGGGCAACTTCTTTAATTGTATATTCATGTTGCATTCATTTTTATCCGACTGGGAGAATTCTATATATATATATTCCTTGAGAATATTATGAGCTTCTGTATGCTAACTCTGAAATTGAATGTATAATAAAGGCTTGGTAATAGTAAGCCGAGTAATAAAAAGTGGGACATGACACCACATGGGCGCCCAATTTCTAACAATTCTCTTTGAAAATAAGTACACTTAAGAAAGAACATCATCTTAAATTTATTAACCCGCTTCCAAATTATTCCTCATTTCATTTCTATTTTAATATTCCTCCTTTCATTTCCGTTTTTCCCTTATACTATTTCCAATTACTACAACTACATAACACTAAAATCCAAATTTCCTTTATATTCAAAAAAATGATCCTCATACTCCCACTTGTCTAATGATTACATCACATTAACGTTTACATTATCAATTAGAGTTCAAACATAACACAAAAATAACAAATCCTTTTTAATTCAATTTCTCAATTATTTACAAAACAAAATTCGTAATCTTCCTATATAGTCACAAGCAATCTAGTGAGTTCATCATCATCAACCTCTAATCCAATTACTATTTCATTTTCCATTCTTTCAAATAATGTCATATCCAACACTAGATCCATTAACAAGTCATCTTCATAAGTCACACCCTTTACCGGTCATAAGATGGAAGGAACATGGAACCTCACGCTTTACCGGTCACAAGCCGAAAGGAACGCGGAACCTCAACATACCACACGCTTTACCAGGTGCTACTCCGGAAGGAAGGCGAAACCTATTTCAAGCACCATGCTATGCCGGTTCAAAATAAGACGGGAAACAGACCCCAAGGTAACATCACAATCCATCATTATAATTAGTGGGCAATGCCAACACATTTTCCATTATTCCCGTAACAAATGCGTTCCATTATTCCCGTAACACATTAGTTCAATACACATCCACCATATGTTAAAATACCATTTACATAACAAGTACACAATATGTTTCACCACCATCTCTATTATCCATCAAATCATTAATTGTTTTTATTACGAAGAGGCATAAAGATTCATCTTTAATGTGTTCACAATTCTTGGGTTCAAACTAGTTCCTTACTTTTTCATATTATTATCAAGTCTTCAAATTCAATTTTCACAACACATTGATTATCAATTACTACCCAAGGCTATGAATTCAATCTCCAACGTTAATTTCTTTGATACAACTCCTTCACATAACACCATCATATTTCACAATCTCTCATTTATCATTACTCACACTAATCTCAACCCAACCTAGACTTAACACAATTTAACATAACTCAATGCAATTCAATATAACACAATAGAGTTCTTAAATATTCACTTCATCATTTTATCACAAATCTCATATCATCCATACCATTAACAATTCATTTACCCAAATTTGGTTTCATATTATAACATAATTTAAAAGATCAACAATAAGAGTTCAATCGCAACATTTACATAAATTTTCAAACACTTTCAAAATTCAATTAAACCTGTATATATGCAATTTAACCCTTCAATTTCACAATACTACTTTCAATTTAAGCAAGACCATCACCCATCTTCATGAACCAAACTAGGGTTTTTAAGAAAAATTAAAGTTTTTCACAAAAATATATTTTTATTCTAATTCTCTTATTGATTATACACCCAAATCCATAACCCAACAAGTAAACCCCAACACTTCAAACCCCAAACCCCCAATCCTATGATTTATCACAATATGCTTAAAAATGTAAATTTTGTATTTGTATAAGGAAAATACCACAAATCTATCTATAAATGAGAGTATTGAAGGAGAACTAGAAACCCCTACCTCTTGAAACAAGGAGATGACAACCCAAAAATCACTGGTGACGAAACCACGAAACTCTTGGATCAAAAGGAAGCTCTTGATGAGATATACAATCTTTCTCAAAGGACCAAGGTGAAAAGATCACTCTAGGTGAGTAGATCTAGAGATCTAAGTGAAAAAGTTTGAATTTAGAGAGAGAAGAGAGAACTCATAGCTTGGGAGGAGAAAGGATAGAAAAAAATAATGAGAGGGAAGTGGTTTGGGTCTATTTATAGTAGTAGAAAAGTAGCCCTAAAGTCAATAAAAAGAATAAGTCCAAAACCCCCCAAAGGTAGGGCCCATTCAGACCCAAAATAAACATGCAAGGGTCAACCCCTGGTGTGGGGGAAGAAATGACAATGCTGTCAAGGCAAGGTGTCGACCCTTAGACAGGAAGGGTCGACACTAAATTTCAGCACCTAAACTTAGATTCTGCAATATACAAGGGTTGACCCTTCCCAGACTGGTGTCGACCCTTGTAGACAGCAACAAGTGACAGGTGTCGACACCACCAAGGTTGGTGTCAACCTTAAATTCTAGCAACACTTCCAGAAATTTCATCAACAGGTAAGGGTCAACCCTTAGAAAGGCTGGTGTCGACCCTAGAACAAAATTTATAAGTTTCCAAGGAACTTTTGCCAAGAACAAACACGAACGAACAAACCAAACGAATTTAAATTGGATTGTACTCCTCCAAAACCAACATACAACAACTCCAAAGACTTCCAAAATGAAAATAAAAGGATTAAATACACCTTCCAATAGATTAAAACACTCAAGTGTTACAACGTTTTCCTATTTTTTTAAATAAAATATCGTTTTCCTAGCCGTTTTACATAACAAAAACAGATTAATGGTTTAAATTGAAAAGAAATCAAACTATAATATGGTTTAAATTGACAAAGTTAAATACTCAAAGTTTATTTTGCTAGAAGGCTCAAACCTAGGATATTTTTTTTAACTCCAATTATAAATTTTTTGTTGGTGCTACTGCTGTCATAAGTAGGACCATATTCGGATTTTATGTTTAGTTGTTCATGCCAATTGTTTGTACTTAAAATTTATAGCGATCCCGGTTTTCCTTTCCTTTGTATATTGTATTTCGGACTTGGTTCCTTGGTTGTGTTGTTGTCTCATTCTCATTTCCATCCTTTACTCTTTATATTTGAGTCTTGGGTTGTGTTGGGCAGGTTTGAAACAGGTTGGTTGTGCTTTGAAACCAAAGGTTGATGCCTAAAATTTGGCCTTCATGCTCGAGCGGAGCTTTTGACGTTCGAGCGGGTCCTTCGTTGTTGCTTCTCCGCTCGAGCGGGAGTTTTGACGCTCGAGCGTAATTTTCCATCTCCCAGTACTTTTGTCTGCAGGTCTTCAGACGCTCGAGCGGGAGTTTTGACGCTCGAGCGTGAACCTTTGTTTTTGTTCATCCGCTCGAGCAGGGAGTTTGACGCTTGAGCGGGGACCATGTCTGCAAAACTTCTGGAAGTGTGCAATCTACGCTCGATCGGCGCTTTTGACGCTCGAGCGTAAGTCTGTGTCTGACGCTCGAGCGGGGGTTTCCACGCTCGAGCGAGGCGACTTTTATATAAATCCGTAATTCGACTTTTTGGATCACTTTTTCAACTCTCTTTCTCTCTCTTACTTTCCCAAAATCAGATTTGAGAGCTCCTCTCTCTAAAACCTTGCCTTCTCTCTAGGGATTGATCTAGTATGAGTGGTTTCCTCATCTTTGGCCTTTGTAAAAGTTGTTGAGTTTGTCAAGGGCTATCTTTTGATCCGAAAATTTCTTGGTTTAGAGCATTTCAAGATTTCTTCATCTTCTCCATTGGGTTTCACCTCTTGAGGTAGGGATTCCTACTCATTTCTATGGTCTTTAATATAAATGTTGGGTATTTTGCATAAATGGTTTGATTTTGAAAGTTAGGGTTTCAAATGTGTAAAGTGGGGTTTCAAATCTTTGAACCACAAATGTGTATTTTTGGGTTTCAAAATGAGGTATTTGGTGTTGTTGATAATATTCGAACCTTTGGGTCAATATTGAGAAAAATGGGGAAAATGCCATGTTTGGGTATATTTGGGTCATTAGTGTAATTAATGACAACTGTTGTGAAATTATGACATTGAGTCGGAAATAATGAAATTGGCTCATTGTGAAATAGAATAGTGGAGTTGGATTGATTAATCACTCACTTTCGGTAATTGTTAATAAGATTATCTGTTGATGCATTTATTATCTGTTTAGAAATAACTGCTTTGGGCTATCGGTGGAGGATAGTCTTGATTGTTGTAGACAATGCATGATGATTAGGCAAACTAAAACTAATCAGTTGGATGTGTCATCGAATATGACGGTTTGAGTAATACATTAACTTTATGTATTGATTGATTATGTATATGATGTGTGTTTATATACATTGTGTTGTGTAGGAGGAGATAGAGGATGTACTCCACGGTTTAGGGGAAGATAGGGGATGGACTCCTAAACTGGATTTTATTTGGGAGGAGATAGGGGATGGACTCCATTGATACAGCACAGCACTAAAATGTGTATCACTTGTGAAGTATGGAAGTGTTTGAATTTGACATTGATACAGCACTAAAATGTGTATCACTTGTGAAGTATGGAAGTGTTTGAATTTGATATTGATACAGCACTGAAATGTGTATCTAATGTGAATTATGGAAGTGTTTATTTTGAGTTACTATCTCAAGTGAAATGGAAATATTGTTGATAGGGGACGTAATCTCGTTGAAATTGTTTGGCCAGGTTCTGAGCCATAGTTGTGAATTGAGTTATGCGAATTAAACATTTATCAAATGCACATGTTTTAGTTATTGTTCATATTATGTTTAGCATATCTCTACTGGGCGTTGGCTCACCCTATATGGGACATTATTTTCAGGTTCAGGTACTATGCCGCCTCCGAGATCTTAGCACGGATTGTTGTGGGAGTTAAAGACTCTTTTGTTATTTTTGTTGTATTACATGTATATCAAGCCAAGGGCTTATTTTGTGTAGAGTTAGTACTCTCTTTTTGTAACCAAGTGTTGACTTGGAAAGTTGTAAGCCCGTAGGGCATTTACTTTTGATGTCAACATGTAATACATTTTGTAATGAATACTCTGATGAAATGTAATTATGCTTTATTCTCTCTTGTTAAAGCATGTTAAGAATGTATGTTAAATGGGTTTATTTTGAGGGCGTTACAAAATTGTAATTAGTGAATGAAACAACTTTTTTTTTGTTAATTTTACGTGCAACAGTTTCTTATTCCCAAGTTCAATATATTGAGCTTGAGCCAACCTTGAGCACACAAAATTGGGTTAGAGGACGGACTCGAGAAGGTTTAGACAACTCTGAGCACAAGTTGAGCAACCCCTCAACCCAGTTAAATATGCTCAAGTTGCACCCCCAGTTAAAATTTTCTAAAATTGCATGCTAAAAAATTGGCCATAAAAATCAATCAATTTTCATTGTAAACGCAACAAGATTTCATTCCCCAATGTTTAAATTTTTTTCCCCTTAAATTTCTGTCTTGAAAGTGGACTCTTTACATCTATAACTTAATCTGGAGCTCTGAAGAATTGAAAATTTTGATTATAAAAATGCGTGCATGGGATCATATCTCAATATTTCACCAAAATTAAAACGAAAGTTAATATATAGAGCCTGAGGGTAGACCTTGTATTGGATGACATGGAAATCTCTCTCTCTCTCTCTCTCACGCTCCTAACCTCGCCCTAGAAGTTTGGGCATGACCTATTCAGAACCGGAGACTTAACCTGATATACAAACTATATGGGGCTTGAACGGAAGCATTTAACAATATAAGTTGACATAAATAAAAGAACTACATCCATTGAGCGACCACTATCATGCCAGGATCACAAATAGAACATAAGACAGATAAACATACAGTGACGTGCATCAGAGATTTTAGCTATGTATATATATATATAGACCCAGCCCTCAAGATTGGGCGTAACATAACACGGACAGGTAAAGGGTTATATACACTTCAACCTTAGACAGACAATCAGGGTGCAAAACCAAAAGCTTAGCAAAACCCCATAAAATGAGCTGCCTTCATTTAAGTGCCTGGACACTCTGAGGTTGACGAAAGCGGAACGGATGCCATGGGTTAAAACTGACCTCCAGGTGGAGTGCCTATAGAAACAGACATAACACAAAGTGAGTCAAGCTCAGTAAATAGTAGTACGTAAACAATTTAATGATTAACTTGAATTATAATGTACATATATAAGTGCAGAGAACATATAGTTAACTTTATCTCGTAATTATTTCCAGAATGACCTTAGGCCTAAACTTTAAACCAAATGGCTTCAAGCCCCTGGACATAGTGGCATAAAGCCCTTAAACAGAATGGCATAAAGCCCCTTTTTTTCTTTATGTATGTATAAACTCAAGAGGTGGCTCACACGGATTCTAGAGGTGACTCGTATGGCAGCACTTAGTTCCGTGCAGCACTTTGTTTCATACTAACAGATCATACAGAATAGCCATAGGCCCGGATGTCACAAATTGGCCATAGGCCTCACAGATGTTACAGAACGGCTATAAACCTTATAACTTTCACAGAACGGCCATAGGCCTCGTAACTTTCACAGAACGGCCATAGGCCCCATAACTTTCACATCGGCTTTAAGCCTGTTCACATATGTATGGACTCAAGAGGTGGCTCGTACTGCAGCACTTAGTTCCATACAGCACTTTGTTCCATACCGAAAATCAATAGGTCTTACAGACCGAACAATTCATATCATGTCATATTATAAACGGAAACAAATTCATATATATTCTTAATTATGCTTGAATCATAAACAGGAATCAGAGTTCATGCTTGAATATACATGGTTCATCCAATAGCACTAACAAATCAATATAGAGCATACTTGTTAGTTCCATAAAGGAACCTCCGGTACTGGGAACTTAGAACATACTTGAACCACGGTATTATTACCCCCGGGTAAGGGCCTTCTGCTAAGGATGCCATGAATACTTTTATATATATGGACAATCACTCATTGATTCGAAACGTAACATATCAGAAAGGTCCATATGTAACACAACAAAAATAACTTCAGATTCATATGGATACACATAGCTTTTCCAATTATCCTGATTTTTCAGAGGTGTCCACACTTGATAACTTATAACTGAATGGCCTATGGCTTATTAATAACAGAACAATATGCTCTCATATTTACACATAATTCGTTATTCAAGAATGAATATAAATTCTCTTTATTCATTAAGAAATGACGTGGTCCACTTGAGAAGAATAGAATGTTGATATTACCTATTAATCAGAAGCATACACACTTGTTTAATCGTTCATATACGTTAACATACTTGACCTGCAATTAACAGAGTACTAATGGTAACCGTTGCATCATTCACATGAGTTAACATAGTTAATTTAAGTCTAACAGAGCGTTGCTGATAATTATTAGCGAAAGGTAAGCACATTTTACAGATTGAACGATTCCAGAAATACATGGATACCGTAGCTCCATAATATTCATACGTTCTGTTTGTTCGTCGTAAATCAATATAGCTATCTTGCAGATAACAGAATGTTAGTATTCATTATCAACAGTAAACAGAACATACTGCTCAAAAATGCCCTTAGATTTTCCAATAAACATTGTTAACATAATTACTTGCAAGGAACGGAATGTTACAGAATGTTAACAATGAAAATCATCAACGATAATTAAATGTACGATCACAGAACTACTACTCACAGTGCTTTAGCGAAGTGCTCGCCCCTCCCGGATTATGACCTACACACATGTATAACTTATTCATTAGTTCTTTTTCCTTTCTTAATTCATCTCCTGCTTCATTTTACTTCGAACGAATTTACAGGCATCTTAGGGACATCAAACACATATTTCAAAAATACCAGAGGGTTAAGCACGCAAAACAGAGCGAACAAAATTTTGCAACTTGGGCCGCACGTGCGGCTGTGAGCCCCGCACGTGCGGCAAGGCTTCCCGTACGTGCGGCAGTGATCCCCGCACGTGCGGCGATTCTGGGCAGAATGCAGTTCGAAAACTCAGCAAAATCCAATTTTTGGTACACTTCTTCAAGGCTCAGCATAGGTTCTTTAATTGCTAGAATATGGTTCAAAAATCATGTAAATAGAAGCTACAACATAGATCAATCTACATACAATTTGGATCTTTAATCTTAACTCACAAACACAACTCAACTTCATAATATTCCCATCTTCATATACACATAGACATATATACCTACATGGTCATTTATCTACATAACCAAGTTCAAGGATCTCAATTGAAGAAATGAGATGTGATTCCCACTAGATAACTCAATGAAACTCCAAATCAACCAACTCAAGAAACATTATTCTAATTAATCATTTAATACATGCTTGTTCCATATTATAAACCCTAACTTGCATAACATAAGGAATTCCTACTCAATTATCAAAGAGAGGGTCCATTGGAATGAATTATACATACCTTAAATTAGAATCTTTATAATCCCTTTTTAATTTCTCAATTTTCCTCCTTGAAGAACTCCCTCACAAACCCTTCTCCTCTCTAATGCTCTCTCTCTCAGGAGATATTTGTATAAGGCTCTAAGTCAAAGAGCTAAAATATGCACACATATATCTATAAAGTTGAATAAGACAAAATTTAATCAATTTAATCATCCCAAATCAAATTTTCACAAAAATGCTTATTATGACTTAAAAAGTATGTTGATCTCAAATATAAGGTCAATTTCAGATTATTAAGCTCTTAAGGCTTTCAATTCCTTATCCAAACATTTTAATTGTGACAGATATGTTTCCTTACCAAACAGATATGAATCTTAATTACACTTAATTCCACATGGAAGTTCTCAATAAGCATGTAACTGCGCAGAATAAGGGACTGAAAATATATCAGAGAACATGTACGAGGGTCGGGTTATTACACTCTCAATACGAGTTCACCCACTTTGAAAGTTCAACATGTGTCCACCTCAAACTACTTATTTCCAGCCACATTCCTTGAGAAATAACCCACCTACCCAGGTTGGTTTTTCTTACATCTCTCTAACAATTCCAGTCTCAAACTGTTGCATTACTTGCTTAGTAATACCAACTCCAACTTTTTTTCATGACTTATGGCCAACCTTTGCTAGCTTTGGGATCACTAGAATTACCACTCTATTTGTTTCGGTAAAATATATTTCGTCACTGAAAACGTTTATTACAAATACAAACAAATATTTTTAAACATTTCATTGTGACCTTAAAATTAATGTGCCAGTGATTGTAGTAGGGGTAATGTTGGTGTGGCAGCATCATCAATAATGATGGGGCAGGAATTATAGAGATGGAGGTCATCTGATGTTGTTGGTAGGAAAGGAGTTTAGTTCAAAAAATATTTTTCACCCAAATAAACTTTTTCTTATGATCAACAGAAAACGTTTCAGCAAATTTTCATTTTCCGTCATACCAAAAATCAAAGAACGAAAAAGGTGTTTTTTAGAAGAAAATCCAAAATTAGATGACCTCCACTTAATTTTTTTCCAAAATAATTTTTTAGAGGAGAGCCAAAAGTAGGGTTTGGTAAGCCATGTGTTGTATATGCCTTGTTTTTGGTATCGCTTTTAAAAATTTATTTTTGCTTTTATATTTTTGGAAATAAAAATAATAAAAATCTTAGAAAAACACTCATCAATTTTAAAAAAAAAACATTTTGTGGGAAAATAATTTTAATTTTTTAAAAAGGTGTTTTTAGAAAGAAAAAAAAAATCCAAAAATAATTTGAGAAAAAAATTTCATGGGAAATACTAAATGGTATGTACCATATATAACTTATAACTAAAGAAAAAAATAACATAATTTCATACTTTTTCAATCATAGCTAAAAGAAAATTGTCATAACTAAATACAATATGAGATATAATTAAAAATTTCATAAGTCATAACTAAAATAATATCGTAACTAAATAAGAAAATCACATAATTAGGCAACATCCACAAAAAATAAAAAAATAAAAACTGTATAAAAACAAGATTATATTCTATTATATAACGTGAGCACCCAAGTTATTGTGAACTCCATCATGCTATTTTTGCGTACCAATTTTGCCCAAAAAATAGCAGATTCGGTTTCACAAACTTTGGTGGCAAACATGAAAATAAAAATTTTGCATTAACCACACATTCTACACAAGTCAAAAAACCGTTTTAGTTTACAGATTTTGAATTCAATTGGGACTCTTCACAACCTTTTCTTGCTAGAAGGAAACAATCCTATGCACATACATCATGTGTGCCACAACTTGTAGTTTTGTTTGTCAACAAGCTTAAAATAATTGTATAATGCACAACTTTGTTAACCAATGGCAACAAAACCTTAAAAACAATTGAGAATAACAGAATCAAAACAACAATAAGAAATAATGGAGTAACAAGAGCGAAGCCCATTCCAATATGCCCTACTGATTAGAAGGGAAAAAACATAAAGAAGATGAATATTCAAGCAATTCTTAAAACTTCATTTTTCTTGCTATAAACCACGAAACCCAATGATATTAATGTTCGATGGTTTAGTTTTGTGATGGAAAATCACAAAGAAACGCTTAAAATCATGCTTTTTAAACCACATAAACATATATATATATATAATCAGAAAATCAAAGAACAAAAAGTCAAAGAACGAAAATTTACCTGGTGGCAGAGAGTGGGAAGAGGGTTTTCAGAGGAGATTCAAAAGTAGGGTTTGGTAAGCCTTGTATTGTATATGCCTTGTTTTTGGTATCGCTTTTAAAATTTTATTTTTGCTTTTATATTTTTGGAAATAAAAATAATAAAAATCTTAGAAAAACACTCATCATTTTTTTTAAAAAAAAATTGTGGGAAAATAATTTTAATTTTTTAAAAAGGTGTTTTTTAGAAGAAAAAAATCCAAAAATAATTTGAGTTTTTAAGGGAAATACTAAATGGTGTGTACCATATATACCTTATAACTAAAGAAAAAAGTGACATAATTTCATACTTTTGAATCATAACTAAAAGAAGATTGTTATAACTAAATACAATATGAGACATAATTAAAAATTTCATAAGTTATAACTAAAATAATATCATAACTAAATAAGAAAATCACATAATTAGGGGATGCATATAATTCACCCCTTTCAAGGGTGTGTATATTAGAATTTCCCAATTTTCATATCAAATTATGAATTTCTCTTTTAAATAACAAAAAACAAAAAAAACCATCCAGACAACTGTTAAAGTACTTGGTCCATAAATCTAATTTTAGATTTCTTCAGTTTAAAAGTCCACCCACTAAATTACTATTTCCATAAGGACATGTTACTGTAAAAGGACTAAACTACCCTTATACGATCCACACATATCTGTTCCTCCTATAATCAAACCCCTCTCTCTTTCTCCTCCATATTTCTCTCTCTATCTGTTTCATACCCACCGTTCTCTTCCATTCTCATTCTTGAAACCCTAACCTCAAACTATCTCTCTCCTCCATCTCTCTCTCTCTCTCTCTCTCTCTCTCTCTCTCTCTCTCTTATGTGTCTTCAATGGTGTCTGTTCGCTTTTCTACCCTAATTTTAGGGCTTTTGCTCACAATTTCACTAATCTTACCATAGCCTTCGTCGCTGCTTCTGTCACAACCCATACCGGTGCTTAGGGTTGGATTCACAACTAGTTAAATTCTAAAATTTCTAAGATTAGTTCGAAGTAACTAAATTAAAAATGCAGCAAAATGAAAAAAAAAGATGTAGATAAATATCTGAAGCATACATGGAAATTATTATTTATGTAACAGATAATAAATAAATACGAAAAGAAAAAAAAAGAAAAAGAAAAGAAACATTATGTTTATATCAAATCTGGGTCTTGATCAATGAGGTAAAACCATTCTTCCTTAAGTTTCTTCACCTGAAAGGGTTTTAACAGTTATAAGCACATGGCAAGTGAGGAATATTATACTAAGAGCATAATAGTATACAAATCACCATGGATAATTATTTAGGCTAACTAATGAATAGTTTGGTTCGAATAAATTATTTTGAATAACAAACATATAATACAAACAATCATAACCACAATACAGAATATAACAGAGGATCAATGGATCCATGACAGATAGAGGGTCATGAAGTGACTAATTAGAGGGCCAATGGTTATTTAGGTCCCCTAAGGCATGGGACCGTCAGAGGGTCACTAAAGTGACAATTCAAAGAACCAATGGATATTTAAGTTCCCAAGGTATGGGACCGCCGTGGTGGTACTTATAAAAATAAATGGTTATATACTCATGGTCAAATAAATTTCAAATTTTAAATAATCATATCCATAGATTTTAGGGGTATTTACATGTAGGGCATAATAAGTGGACTTATAGTCTAATAGGTCTTATGGGAAAAATTTGTCATAAAAAAAGGTCACTAATCGTAAGTTTTAGCGACAATTTATAAAAATCTTGACAAAAAAAAAAGTCACTAATTATCAATTTTTAGCAACGTATGTAAAAAAATTGTCACAAAAAAATTATTTTTAGCGACAATTTTACCAAGACTTATTTTCAATAGAACTTGATGGGAATTAAGTCTAACTATTAGGACCTATTGATAGTTTATCCTAAATTTTAATTTTAAATAAGCAGGGCTCATAAAATGAATAACATAATTGAATGTTAATACAATTAAAAAGCATGATTTGCATAAAATAATTTATAAAATAATAAAACAAATTATGATTACTGAAGATATAATATAACTTATCTAATATTGACCCTACTATTTTCTTCTTGTTTTCTCTGATTTCCACGACTCTTCTCTGTACTGACTTATTGGTTTATTGTCGTTGTTTATTTATTTATTTTTTTCTTCTACTGCCTAGTTACTGCTCCAGTACCCCTTTTATACTTAAGCCTAAGGAGGCGATTCATCCTTTAAGCACCAAGGTGAATCACCATCCATGCATTAATTCTCCTACAGGTGGCTTATGCTGGGAATGCCATCATTGGGCTTACCTTTCCCTCAATTTCATCCTAACCCTAAATATTTAGATAATTTCATGGTTGTTTTGATTTGATCCCAAACAATATATTAACCACATTGTTATATTTTTATAGCAACAATGCTTCTAATTTTAAATTAGATTACATTTTAGTACGTATAATTATAAAATCAAATATTTTATTTTACTTTATTTTTATTTTATTTATTTATTTTTATTAAATTAATTAAACAATTGGGAGCTTCGACGAAGTCCGACAGTTGGATTTCATGGGCCATACACAGTTGGATTTGATGAAAAAATTGATTTAAGGAGTGGAGATGCTCTAAGAATGCTTTGTAGAAGAAGCTAAACTAAACTGACACAATTGTTTGGTGGAGAGGAAAGAATGTTTTCTTGCATCTTCCACGTTTTCTGATTCAAAATTTTGTAAGTTCCAAGAAGAAAGCTTTTAGTTGGTTGATAGGTGGCAATCATGACTGTGGTTTCACTACAACAAAATTGACTTTTTACGGCTTGCAATGCATGCCGTAAAAACTCTTTCACGGCATGCACACAAATGCTGTTATATGACATGCCGTGGAAAGTTGAACGTCATTTACGGCATGCAGGTAAAGTTGTAAAAAGTAATAAATTAAACATTAATGACATACTTTGTATGTCGTATATAACTTTTTACGACATTTTTATCATGTCATAAATCATCATACTTTTCATGACATAATTTTGCATGCCGTAAAAGATTATTTTTAATATATTTATGGCATACTTTGTATGCCGTATATAGTATTTTACGACATTTTCTTGCATGTCATAAATCATCACACTTTTCACGACATAATTTTGTATGCCGTAGAAGGTCATTTTTAATATATTTATGACATGCCTTGTATGCCGTATATAATCTTCTACGACATTTTCTTACATGCCATAAATCATTACACTTTTCACGGCTAATTTTGCATGCCGTAGAAAGTTATTTTTAATATAATATATTATATATATATACGAACATGACCTTGCCTAACCATATGTAGACAATAGCTTATAAAATGCAACCTGTTACAAACCAAGCAGAAGCAACAACTATGAAGTAAGTAAAACAATCTAACTTACCATATCTAAACTATCATATGGCCAAACACTAACAGTATCCCATAAATGAATACAGTAAATACAACCACATTTATCCACATTTATCCAAAAAACAAAAGAAGAAATTGGCTGCTATTACTGAAGAGAAGTTTTGGATGATTCTCCATATTTATCCAAAAAACAAAAGGAGAGAGTGAGAGAGAATGAGCCAAACACTAACAGTATCCCATAAATGAATACAGTAAATACAACCATATGACTTGTGCATATAACACAACATGCACAACTACAATTAGTTTCCATACCTGAAGATCATTAAGGTAACGTCCATTGTGATTTCCACCAAATATATACATCTTGTCATCAATAATAGCTGCTCCATGCTGTGAATTCAAGAACTTTGTTCAAGGAAAAGAAAAAGGAAAAAAAAAAAGACGGAAAGGGGGGTGTTTGGAAGGAGCAGCTAGAACCAACTGATCTTTTAAAATGGAGGCAAGGCAATACCTCGTATCGTGCTTTCGGGCGTGGACCAAATCCTGAGGTGCAACCCATTGATCATATACATTAACTGAACCAAAGCCCTCCAATATAACATCTCTATCCTGAGTTTCCAACAAGCTGCCATTTTCAGTAGGAATGGTTTTTGTCTCAGGAAAAGTGTCTCCATTTTCTGTGACTGGCTCAACCTTTGGATTGTGCTATAAAACCCACAACAGCAAAAAAAAAATTACTATAAATAAATAAATGGAAATGGAGCAGATAAGTATATAAACTTGAGAGGGAGTGCCTTGTGAAATCTCACATGGGAAAATATAGCATTAAGAAGTAACTGGAAAATTCTAGGGCCTCGCCATGAACTTTAAATATTTGTTTTCTCCACTTTTACTGTACAACTGTTAAGTACATATGTCAACGAACCAATTGAAACCACAGATTGTCTCACAATTAAGATAAGGCACAGAACAATGCCAAAGGCAAAGGAGCCAACATCATGAGCATGCCCCATCCAGTAATGAATTATTGTTTGTGCTCCCTCATTCCCTATCATTTTAGGCATATACATGGAAGAAGTTTTGAATTACAAATTGTCAATCCAAATACAAAGGCATGCAGAACCTGAAGAAACCATTGTAGCAAGCAGGTACTACATACCCCCAACCCAAAATCAAAGCTTCCAAACACAAATATTCAAAGGAAAAATTATTCCTACCACAAGAACTTCATTTTGTCATTTTGTCCAAAGAGATGGAATTTAGTGGGACCTCATAAAATAGCCCATAAATTAAACAGAAAGAAGAAGAAACAGGATTCCAACCAACAATTCAAACTTCAAAGAAAAAAATCATTCTGTTAACAATTCAGAGTCCAAAGATGATAGACAACTTAAATCAACTCATGAAAGCCTTGTGGCAATAGTTTCCCATCAACTACATAACTCCACATTTCAATTTCTCTAAGGCCAACTTCAGTTAAAACATGCGCTACCTCATAAGGAAGAGAACGAATCTATTCTCATAGAATTGATATCAATTGAATATCAATCTGGATAAAGGCAATGACTAATGACTTGGTTGTAACGGACTGCAATTTCACACATGGCCTTGGTCAATTTTCTGATCTATCAGCTGTTATTTTTCTCTTCCTTAACCTCTACCACCTTAGAAACTGTAAAGAGAGCAAATACCATCATAAGCAGGACTAAATTTAAGATCTTGTAAAAAGCACAGATATAGCTAGTGCACAAGTACATGGTACTTTCATTCAGATACTCCAACAAATTAACATAAAAATCTCAACTTCATACACCTCTTTATGATGTCATTATTCCAACATTAAAAAGCTGTGATTTATGTGACATGCTAATGGCATGTATTAGATGTCCTCCGACACACATACATGAAATAATCATTGAGAAATTGCATTTCAAAGGAAGACCACCACACCAAACCATAAGCATTATACCTTTTTCTATTTTTTTCACAAGTTATTTCATTAAAAGGTGCCTATAGGGGTACAACCAACTTATTCTATACAAAAAAATATATCCTAGAAAATCCAAAAAATAAAAATATCAATTGGGAAAGCACATGACTTCAAACATGAATTGGGGGAATTATAAAGAGAAATAAAAATTGACTGCACTTCAAATAAAGATAATCTAGCCAACTAGTCCTACAAAAAATTTCATTAAAAAAGTGGCAGCTTCTGAATGATGGATGGCATTGATCAATCTAACAAACACCTTTTTTGTTAGACCTGCTTGTAAGAAGCATTTATGAAAAAAGCACATGCTCTAATTCATGGCCCTGAAGAGCAATATAGACTACCAATTCATACTAATATCAAGAAATAGCTCATCAAGAAACTTGAAAGAATCAGCCAAAAAATTAGACTTTCTACAAACTCACTTTTATTTCTACATCTACAACAAGCTCTGCAACAAAATTGGATGCTCTTGAATACCACCCTAGATCTTCTTCCTATTAAGAAAATAAAACATAGATAAATTACCTAAGGTTTTTATAAAGTAACAAAAACTCGAAAGTTCACTTTGCCCAAACCTCCAATATCTTTACAAAGAGACGCATTGCTTCTGTGGAAGCCATATTTACAAGCCCATGCCAGCTGCATAAAGAGGAATACCTTGTAAAACACAAAACTTGAGAAACAGATATATGATAGTCCAGATTCAAAATCAAATACAGTTAGCAACAGATCTTTGAGAAAAAAAAAAAAGAACAAAAAACGAAAAGTTGTCAACCAAACAAATAAATTAAATTATATAAACCATACATATGTCTACTAGGAGTTGATGTTAATAGGAATTGATGTTAGTCACTACTATGGGTTGGGCATACCAATTTAGTTCATAAGAGTTTATGCTTTTATACCATACTGTGTATTTAATTTTGACATTAAGAGTTAATTTGACCCAGGTAATCTCTTGGATACGATAAAGGGAATTCGGACATTAAGAACCTGGTATGGTGTTAAACAAATATAATTTTTCCGTATGATAATTTTGTAACAGGTTATCTAGGAGTCTTCTGGCAGCAAGCTAAAAATGTCAGTTTCTTGGTTTTAAAACTCTTTTTAGTCAAAAAAATCACCAAAAAAGCTAAAAAGTCAGCTTTTTACCAACTTTCCAAAATACCCCCTAGTTACATGTTCTATTTGATCTGTACTTATATACAATGAATAGAAACAATGTAATTCCAACACGAAAGATATTCTACAAAGAAGGGATCTTGTTGGAGGCAGTAAGACACTCTATATAAAGATTAACACCATATAAAGACTAACACCTCAAGGGTAAAGCTATGTGAGTATTTGTGCAGTTCAACTTATTGTGCTTTGAATGTCTTGTGAGTGGTCATTGATTTTATTATTGGAGTGTTCTCTTTGTTGACAAACAATTAGGGTAGGTACTAAACTAACCTTAGTCTTGTAGGTGCATATCTCAACAAATTCATCTAGACTAACCGGCTTCATTCGGAGATATTCATGTGGAGGTAATCTTATTGGTTGCATGATCAAATTTTAGCACACATGATTATTTTTGTTGCTCAACTCTTAATTCTACATGGTTTGAAAAAAAAAAATGAGTCTTTCTAACATGATCCAAAATGCTTAAACCTTATTAGTATTAGTCTATTGGGTTCTTAATATACTAAACTAACATTGAAGAATTATCTTCACAATTTTACGAGTTCCGTTAACATTTCAAGTCATGACATATAAATAGAATTTCTATACAGAATAAATGAGATAATTACTTGTGATTATTTCATTTTCAATCAAAACATTTATTAGTGTTCTCATAATTTCACAAACATTTTTTCCTCTTTCCCCAGAAATCAATACTTCTTCTGTCTATTATTTATGGGTTCTTATTTTTTCCTGCATCAATTTACTCAGTTTCACTATATAAATTTGGGAGTGCTGACCTGTTATTCTGTCTATTTATACTTGGCCCTAGCAATCAACCATTGAGAGAGAGAGAGAGAGAACATGAAATCAGTACTTCTTCTATAGATGGACAGTGAATAGGCAATTCTCTCCTATATATATACATGGAAGAGAAAAAAAACATAGGAAATCTCACAGAACAGAGAGGTGTCAAGGAAAAAAACTTTTAAGAGCAACTTCTCTAATTTTTATATTTCTAAAAGGATAATTTCGTAATATTAATGACGCAATGTCAATCATCCTACAAAATTAGCCAGTTGGTTTGGCCCAAACGGCATTACGCAAATTCTCTTTTTATTTTTCTTAATGTTGTACAACAGAATGTGTTTTTCAAATAACTTATTTTATTATATATAAAGCAAAATCGAAAGAGAGAATGAATCAAACATTGGAACAAAACAAAACTACTTTTAAATAATAATAAAAAATCACCCATCAGAATGGATTGGCAAAATTTTCGAAGCTAATTACCGACTTCAGGTGTTAAAAACAAGTCGAAATTGACAGGACTGAACGGACTTCATGACGATGCTTCTAAAACTTCAATCCAGAATGGATCACCACTACTCCCCCAACAAGATTTTCATATTCAACCTCTTGAAACCCAGCATCTGCAATCATTGAAGCAAATTTCTCCTGCAATCATCGACGTAGAAATTATAAAATGGGTACATTTAGAATAAGACAAACAAATGGAAAATAAAAATCAATTTTTTCTGCCAATGATCAGTAGAACATGCCAGCCAGATTCTAGAACCTGTGGTAGCAGGCTGTGCTTTTTATTAGCTCATTCATTGATCTCTATCCAAATCTCCCAAGCAACACCAAATCCATTTTCTACCCAATAATAGTTTTTCTTACCTTTTATTTTGTTAAATAGATGTTGTTTTTAGGGTCTCCCTCCATAGCCGTATCCTGTTTCCCCCTTTTCTCACATTCTTCTCTCGTATTGTCTCACTCTTAACATGATATCAAAGTTTTATCCTCCTTGTATTGTAGAAAAGGGTTTCTCGTTCTTACTCTTTGTTTTCTGGTCATCTTTTTCATCATTGATATGTAAAAAATATAAAAGTAATATAATCAGTATGCTCAACTCAATAGCCCTTCCTTGAAGACAACAGAAGAAGAACATTTCTAGCTTCTACTTCTTCCACAAAAGAAAAAATATAAAGTGGAGTAAGAGAACT
The DNA here is from genome assembly GCA_030407325.1 of Camellia japonica. Taxonomy (NCBI): domain Eukaryota; kingdom Viridiplantae; phylum Streptophyta; class Magnoliopsida; order Ericales; family Theaceae; genus Camellia; species Camellia japonica. The sequence continues at coordinate 10,348 of JAPPVO010000668.1, read as the reverse complement.
CACAGAGTGGCCACTTGTAGAAAGCCAATATTGTATGGAATCTCCCCAGAGATCTGATTGTATGAGATATCTCTGAAAATCATTCACTACAATTTTAACCAAAAATGAAAAGAAAGTGTGTATTTCCGTAGTAGGGTAGTTATCATTAAGAAACTTACAAGATCTCAAAGCTTGTACAATTGCCAATGTTATCAGGGATTGTTCCAGTTAGGTCATTGCCTCTTACATCACTAAAGAGATCAAGGAAGATTTCAATGTCCCCATGGATATGAAGCAGAAAGCAAGTAGGAAGCACATAAAAAGCCAAAAGCAAGCATAACCAGGAAGTGAACACTCACAAATACCACAGGCCAGTCAGTTGGCACATATCTGGGGACAGGGTTCCAGTTAACCTCGGTATCTCACCAATAAGCTGGTTACGAGCAAGGTCCCTACCGAATAAATTTACACAAAGACAAGGCATACATATATATTAGCACAAGTGTCTATGGCTTTGGTGTAAATAAAATCAAAAAAACATATGGTAATGTTAACTGCATGGACTCCACTAAAAAATAAAAAAATTATGACTCACAGAGTTTTGAGGTTGGGAATCTGTGTTAATGTTGAAGGGATAGGACCAGTCTCTCTCCTAATCAAACCCAAAAAGCTAGTCAGGGAAAGCCATGAAATTAAGATATAGTAGGACATACACAAGGACAATACTCCAAAATAGAGGGTTATTGGATGAATTTTGGAGACCTTAGGCCATAAGTAGCTTCCTCACTGACTTTGACTGCAACTGTCTTAACCTGTAGCTAACATGTGGCTATTGTGAAGCATATCACAAGTTTAACACTACCTTATAACAATCTTGCAGTGTATATATACAATAATACCTCTGTACCATTTCAAAAAACAAAAAAAGGAAAATAATTGAAGTAGGTTGATTTCCATTAGACTAAATATTTAGGGGGGGAAACACATGTAAATCTGATTGTTTCTACTACTGCAATGGTTATGGGTCTTCTTGAGTAGTATTGAGGATTAACCTTCCCTATATACTAAACAAAGCCTTCAATATAAACTTGGAGATCACAAGCACACAATAACTCGAGTAAATTCATGAGGAAGCAACATCATAGCATCACAGATTGAATTTCACGATTTGACAACATAAATTCATATTCATATCCAAATTCAAATCAAATGAACACATGGATTCAAATTCAAATCTCTCACAACAAATTTATAATTAAATATGAACTTCAAGATCAGAGAGAGAATTTACCGCTTGAAATCGCAAGGGGCAAACCCTAGGAGGAGATTCAAGATTGTAAACCCTAGGAGGAGAAGAATACATAGTATAAAGACAGGCAATTAAATTACAACAATATTATTAAATTACACTAGAGATGATTTTGACTCTTTTTATCTCAATACATAGTATAAAGACAAGCAATTAAATTATATTATATATATATACACACACAGAGAGAGAGAGAGAGAGAGAGAGAGAGAGAGAGAGATATGAGGGCAGGAGAAAGAAGAGAGCCTAATCTATACTTAAATCTGCATTTCATTAATATTTGAGAGCCTAATACCAAACATTATCAAAATCATACTTTTCCCTCCAAATGTACTGAAATGAATGATAAGTCAATTCGTAGCAAAGTACCTTCTACTGGTCCAAATGGGATATTGCCATCCTCCAGGCCTGAGAAAGAGTAACAAATAAATAATTAACTAGAACTAATACTGATGATGACTTTGCAGGAGAGGTACAGGTCCAAATGAAGATAATTGTAAGTAATATCTTTAAACACAAAAGAAAGCATCCTTTCACAATATATTTCCATAACATAAAGCAAAAAATAGAAATGTCAACATAAACGACTAACTTCACATGTATTGTAATAGTAACAAAATCTCGTAAAGTCATGCTGTTAGAATTGGCAAAAGTCAAAACAGGAAATAGTGTCTTCCAAAAGGTATTTATGCATAATTAAACACGCACAGATATATGTCATTTGTTTTGTTTTTTTAATTTCACAATTTGATTTGGTCTTGACTTGAATGCCCTTGGCATTAAAATTTAAATTTGCATCTTATTCCATGAAATCAGGCTTAATGCAATGAAATGACCTATGCCTTCTGTAACAAGGGCCATGAGGGTCATGAAATCAAACTGAATGAAGAATAACATATGGATAATGAAATCATGAAATTACCTTCTTTCCACGAATCACAGCACCAGGCTCGCCTTGGATAACCATGTACTTAGTGCCGCCAAGGTAAAGTCCAGTGGGAGCAAGAAAGCCAGGTTCGTCGAGATCTTTCATGATGCCAGTGATCTCTTCAGGCTTAAACTACAAAAAAAAATTAACGATTATAAAATACAAAATCAGCACAAGGGGCAATCAAATCAAATCAAATCTAGCAAGAAACACAAAAGGTAAGATTCTATTGAGGCATAGCTGTAAATAATAAAAGCCATATATATGAAGTTGAGGAAACTTCAAAACCTAATAGATAACTAGAATTTGAGGTGAAAAAAGCAATGTTTATGAACAACATGGCTGGTCATTTCCCAATTTAAGATGTTAAATGATTTTGTGATTAATTTCTAAACAGACCTAAAATGTAAAAACTTGAAATGAAGGAAAAAAGGAGATCCATTCTGAGATCTTCCCAAGGTAAAACAGATCAAACTCATAGGAATGCAAATTGAATAACAATGCAGGTGAAAATCAAACACTCTGAACCGGCGCTAATCAACCAAACAAATCAAATCTCACATCTCATGATTCAATAATGAAAATCCCAAAGCCAACCATCAAAAAAGGTTTCATAGAATCATTACAGGTTTCGATAGATGAACACTCGGATCTAATCGAAATCTCAACAATTCATAAAATCAGTAAAGGCAATCGGCGATCAACATTTTTACGAACAGATTGATGAAAAAGCAATCGAAATCAAACATATTATAATTAAATAAATAAATTAGAAAGACAGATCTATGGAGAACCTTGGGGAAAGAAGCGCTCTGAGCCCAGACGCTGCCGTCGTGGCCGAGGATGGCGGCGGAGGTGAGGTGGTTGCCCTCGATGTCGCACATCAGGTGATCATCCACGTATGTCTGCCACGACATTTTCCAAATCTCTGCTCTCTCTCTCTCTCTCGATCTCTCTCAACCTCTGTTTTCTCTCATTCTGGCTCTGTTTGTGTGAAATGAAATGTCTGTTCGTGTGAAATGAAATGTGTGTGTCGACTCAACCAAGGACATAAATAGAAAGCGATTGGGAGGAATTATATTGTGTTTGTATGTTCACAAAGTAATAGCCATTGTTTTATGGGAAGAAGGAGATTGATTCGATCGGTTGAGAAAGGTTAGAGTTTAGAGAGGGTTGAGAGATAGAGAGACCCAGAGAGTGACTGAGAGAGTAATGGGGAATGGTTTTCAATTTAATTAAGTAAGTTTTTAAATATTTTAAATAAATTTTTTTTACTTTTTAAATCCAAATAATTTACATGTACTTAAAGGAAAAATATTTTTTAATTTTTTTAAAAAATTACTAAATTTAAAAAAAAATAAAATTTAATCATATATATATATATATTTTATTATATTTTTTTACAAATATTTTATTTTTTAGTTGTATTCAGATTAGGCACATCTAAAAAGTAAAAAATAAATAAATTATTAAAAGAAGGAAAGACATCAAATCAAGGTAATTTAAAAAAAAATAATTATAAATTAATGAGAAGTCATATAAATATTAATTATTAAAATTATAAACTTTTTCATGAATATGTAATTTTTTTTTCTCAAAATCCCACTAGGTGCAATTATCCCTTAAAGGAGACACTAAATTATAAAATAACGTATAAATTATTTTTTACGTTGTCCTCAATTAGGAAAATGTAAGGTGAGAAACTTGGTTGGAAATTGTTAGCTTTTCTAAATCAAAAAAAAAAAAAAATCGGATTGAAATTTTTTTTAATAAAAGTTTTCACGACATGCTAATGCATGCCGTGTAAAGTTATAATATTTTACGACATGAAATGTATGTCGTCTTAAGTACAAATATTTTATGACATATTTTTGTATGCCGTGAAAATATACATTTTTTACGGCATGCTTTTGCATGCCATAAAAAAAATTCCGGATTGAATTTTTTTTTTGTGCAAAAGTTTTCACGACATGTTAATGCATGCCGTGTAAAGTTATAATATTTTATAACATGAAATGTATGTCGTCTTAAGTACAAATATTTTACGACATATTTTTGTAAGTCGTAAAAACATACATTTTTTACGGCATACTTTTGCATGCTATAAATATATGAATCAACGACTTACATGGTATGTATGCTGTTATTGACAAAACATTAACGGCTTGCAAAAAAAAAAATGCCGTAGAATGTACTAACTACGACATGCATTTAATGCATGTCGTAAACATGATGCCGTGAATAGTTAGTTTTGTTGTAGTGTTTGTGTAATTGAGTACTGTAATGAGAAGTCAATGGGTGTTTTATGAATTTTCAACTGATGGTTCTTGTGGAATTCGTTGTGTGATTCTGTTAGGAAGTGTGATCAGAAAGTTTTAGTTAAGCAGTTGTATTGTCATTTTGATCTCGAAAGTGCAGTTAATAGGAATAACCAAAAGATATTGCTATAATATCCCACAACTCAAGTTCAGTACAACAAAACTAACTATTCACGGCATCATGTTTACGACATGCATTAAATGCATGTCGTGGTTAGTACATTCTACGGCATTTTTTTTTACAAGCCGTTAATGTTTTGTCAATAACAGCATACATACCATGTAAGTCGTTGATTCATATATTTATAGCATGCAAAAGCATGCCGTAAAGAACGTATGTTTTTACGACTTACAAAAATATGTCGTAAAATATTTGCACTTAAGACGACATACATTTCATGTTATAAAATATTATAACTTTACACGGCATGCATTAACATGTCGTGAAAACTTTTGTAAAAAAAAAAAAAATTCAATCCGGAATTTTTTTATGGCATGTATATTTTCACGACATACAAAAATATGTCGTAAAATATTTGTACTTAAGACGACATACATTTCATGTCGTAAAATATTATAACTTTACACGGTATGCATTAGCATGTCGTGAAAACTTTTATTAAATAAAATTTCAATTCGATTTTTTTTTTTTTGATTTAAAAAAGCTAACAATTTCCAACCACGCTTCTCACTTTAAATTTTTCTAATTGAGGAAAATGTAAAAAATAATTTATACATTATTTTATAATTTAGTATCTCTTTTAAGGGATAATTGCGCCCAGTGGGATTTTGGGAAAAAATTATATATTCATGAAAAAAGTTTATAATTTTCATAATTAATATTTATATGGCTTCTCACTAATTTGTAATTTTTTTTTTTAAATTACCTTGATTTGATATTTTCCCTTCTTTTGATAATTTATTTATTTTTTACTTTTTAGATGTGTCTAATCTGAATACAACTAAAAAGTAAAATATTTGTAAAAAAAAATATAATAAAATATAATATATATGAAATGTATTAAATTTTATATTTTTTTGAATTGAATGATTTTTTAAAAAGTTAAAAATATTTTCTGTTAAATATATGTTAATTATTTAAATAAAAAAAATTTATTTAAAATATTTAAAAACTTATAATAACTAAAGCAAAAAAAAAAAAAAAACACTCAAAAACATTATTTTAGCCTCGTTTACCACTCTCCCAGACGACTCTCATTCTATCTGTATATATTTTTGCCCCAAACCCTCTCTCTCTCTCTCTCTCTCTCTCTCTCTCTCTATGTGCGAGCTCTCGAGCTCTCTTCGAGCATTGCCTTGATCGATAGCGCGATTTCGCATGGCCTCACAATGTATGTCATTTACTTTCTTTCCCAATCGATCAATTTTTCTCTGTTTCTCGATCATTTTTTCCCAAAAGCTTTGAATTCATCATTTCATTTGAAGTTAGGGTTTGGTGAGAGCCATGGAAATGTAGACTACGAAGCCAAATGCATTCTTAATCAATTGATCTCAAACCCTAACTGATCTCTATACGCTCTTCTGTATCGAACGATTCAGTGAGTTTGAAACTCGTCATACTTCGTATTTTTTCTTGTGTGTGTGTTTACTGGATCAATTGAAGTTTGTATTGATAATTCGGTTTTTTTGGAGGTCTGGCAGATCACTAGACAAGTCGATTTCAACGCTTCAGATGGAGCTGGCTGCTACTCGAAGTTCTGAAGAGATGTGAAGATCTGATGAGTTCACTCACATCTCTGAATTGACTCATGAGGGCTTGCCAAGGAAGAAGGCTTTCATAGTTATTGGAATTAATACTGCTTTTAGTAGTAGGAAGAGGCGCGATTCGGTCAGACAAACTTGGATGCCTCAAGGTGATAATTTGATATTGTCCTTGTGTGTATGTCCTACTATATCTTAATTTCATGGCATTGCCTGACTAGCTTTTTGGGTTTGATTAGGAGAGAGACTTCTTCAATTGGAACAAGAGAAGGGAATTAACGTCCGGTTCGTGATCGGCCATAGGTAAATCTCTTGTCTGCATTTTCTCACAAGTTGGTTAGTTTAGTGTTATTTGAAAACAATAGGAATTCTTCGGGCAATATGATCTCATTATTAATTTTTTGAAGTTGGATCCATTGCTTTTCCTTGATATAGATTTGTCAAAAGTCAGCTCCTCTTTGTGTAACAATAGACATTGTTAAGCAAATAACTGTATCATTATCACATGAATTGCCTTTAAAAATTAAAACAGAATATTGTTATTTCAAATAGAGTGTCTGACCATAACTCAAATATTTTTAGGTGACAAACTCGAGAGTAGCTGAACATAGGTGAGCTGCTGATTAACTTTAAATTTTAGCTGAATTTTCTTCAGACTAAATCTGACTTATTACAAACTAGCTTTGTGGTCACACTGTCCTGTATATTTAGCATTCGAGTCACTATAAGGAAGAATATGTTTCCCACCATTTTCGAACCATCATGCTGTGACAGAAGTTGATATTGTGGTATTTTCTTTTAAGTCACTATTTCTATAATATTTTGTAATGCACTGAAAATTATACCCAACATAGAGAAATGCTATGTTGTAGCTGACATGTAACATGGGTCATATTACAAATAAATCTCAGTTTTGCAACGTATTTTTCGTATTCTAATTTTGTTCTCATGCATAGATTCACAACAGGTGCAACTTCTCCAATAAATATGGATGCAATAGTAGGTCTATTTAGTGGTGTTCTTTAGCAATATGAAGTTTAAAATGGCACGAAGTAACATAGGTCTCGGTCTCGTCTCTCATCTAATCATTCATGTGGTTTACATGCTTTTTATTTGAAATTTTCTATTGATTATTGACACTTTTTTGAGTTATTTGAAACTCTTCTTTTTTTTTTTTTTTTGAAATTTTATTTTTGTGATGTTATGTTTAGCAGTTAATTAAATAAAGAAGGTGGGTTGAATTTGAACATGATTTAGAACAATTTGAAAACAGTTTAGAACATTTGCTGAATAATTAACAATTTGAGAGACATTCTTGGAAAAAAAAATGAAAAAATTAATAATAGAAAATACCTTATTAACTTTGTTTAAATACTTGAGATGATTCTCTAGTACTAGGTAGCTTATTTGATTTGCCTCTCTACTTAAACAATCATAGATTCATGAAGTTCATATAGTTCATATAGTGAGGTGGAAACTAATCCAGTTCTATTTTACCTGTAAGAAGGGGAAGTTAAGAGCTTTTTGCTAAGAATTGAATTTTTTTGTGACAGTCACTAGGAATGGCAACGGGGCGGGGCGGGGCCGGGGACCACCTCCCCCGTCCCCGATCCCCGAATGTAACACTCCCCCCATCCCCGCCCCCGTCCCCGCCGGGGACCCCAATCCCGGCCCCATCCCCGCCCCCGATCGGGGATCCCCGACCCCGGAAAATCCCCAGTTTTTTTTTTTTTTTTTTTTATGTAAAAATCTATAAACATTAATAAACATTCTCAGTTGGAATATCAATTGGAATATCAACCCTAATAGTTTCATTTTTTTAATTAATTAGAACTGTAGCAACACCATAAATTTGTAGCAACATCCATCTGTTGGAATATCATTTTTTTTAATTAATTAGAAAAATAAATATCAATAAACATCCATTTAAAAAACATCATCTGTAGCAACATCATAAATGAAGCTATCATCAATAAACCTGTAACATCATAAATTCAGCAGCACACACAAGAAACATCCATAAATTCACATCTATAAATTCATCAAAAAACATCACCTGTAACACATCTATAAATTCACAACATAAATACACAACATAAATCTGTAGCAACTTCCATAAATACACAACATCCATAAATTCAGCAGCCCATACATACACAACCCACACACAAAGCATCCTGTAGCAACAAAATAACAACCAAAACATGTGTCCAGCAGCACACACAAGAAAATTCAACAAGTAGCAAAGAGAATAATTAATCCCAAGCACAACCCGCAAGGGATAGGTTACCCAAAAATTGAAATTAAAAATTAAAAAAAATATATCCATTGCAACATAAAAAAGCAACTTCCATCAAACCACACAACTTCCATCATCTCCTTCAACTTGAACTCCTGTTAAATAACAAAAGGAAAAAAACAAATAATTAATACTAATACTAAAATGTAAAAAATGTTAATTACAACAAAAAAGATGACAACTAACACAAAAGTGGCACATGATTGATCCGACTCGATCTCATCATCATCATATATAGTTGCATAGCCCACCGATTCCAATGTTGAATTTCCTAAGAATATAAATTCAATAGTGAAATTATTCCATGCTAATATAAATAATAAAAAGTGAAATAATAATATTTAAATTGGATAAAATAATACCTTTCATCTCTTCACCCCACAACCAACTTTGTGCACACATTAATGCTTCTAATGTGTTTGGATGAAGTCTACTACGATGTGGACTCACCAACCTTCCACTAGTACTAAATGCTGACTCTGAAGCAACAGTGGATACAGGAATAGCTAAAATGTCCCTAGCTATTGCCTGTAAAGTCGGATATTTTGGCCCACTAGCTTTCCACCAATTCAAAACATCAAAACCTGAAGTTCTTGGCAAAACATCATCTTCTAGATAATGGTCCAACTCTGATCTTACATTCTTCATTTTTTTACTTCTCTTTCTACTAACAAACAAATCAAATTCTGAAAGGGTTTCTGGAACAATTTCTGCATGGGCAGAAGAGTCACCAACAACATCGGTCTCCATACCAACTCGGTGCTGATACTCTTGCAACAAATCATAACAAATATCACGAACCCTATCAACTTCTTCTTCAACTTTGTCTCCATAAAGTTTTTCAAAATAAAACTCCAATACACTCATCTTAAACCTAGGATCAAGTACAACTGCAACCCCAATAACACCATGTATCACTAACCAATATTTATCAAATTTTTCAACCATTTTTGATGCCATTGTTTTGATCACTTCAATTTCACACTTGAGCCATTGAGACAGTGTCATCCTAATCTCACATAAAGCTGGAAAACAAACATTGGCTGTGGGATACTTTGTACCAGAAAACAACTCAGTGATAGAAAAAAAATTAAGTTGATACAACTCAGTGTATTAGACTCTTCTAAATCAATAACATGTTGATTAGAGAGGGGAGACGGTGAGTTCGGTGGTGTGTTCGTAGCTGGCGATGAATGTTGTGATGCGTCACTCTCAAATGGTACTTGAGAGTTAACGGGTGCTTCGAAGTTAACGGGTGCTTCAGAGTTAACTCGTGCTTCAGAGTTAACATCTGACATTTTTAACCTTTATAAAAAAAATATGGATTGAATTAATATAAATAAATTAAGTACTCATCATCTTTTAAACAAACTATGACATGATTGAAACAATTAGAAGATGAATGAAAAAATAATACATGATGCTGTGAGTGTCCTAGCAAATTATTTTGAGCATGAAAAAACAATTAGTGAATCACTATTGCAAAAATTGCTTGTGACATGGAAGGGTGTCTTGCAGAAACAAGCTCAGAAAACAAGGTGAGGTATATATTCACAAAGACATAAAGCTACTGGAGAAGCATGTTGAACTAAGTTCCTATACCTTTATGAATAATTGACCCAAAATATAAGAAATGATCACTATGTATTTCATGCTCATCAAGTTATACTGTAGAACACCCAACTATCCCACAATGCTCATCTTTATATAAATTTCAAATTTATTCAAACAAAGAACAAATAGACAGATTATGAGATATATTTAATAGACAGATTATGAGGTATATTTTCATG
>JAPPVO010000666.1:0-30960 GCA_030407325.1 Camellia japonica | reverse complement strand
GCCTTTTGAGATCCTTGAGCTGGTCAGAGAGGTTGCTTACCGTTTGGCATTGCCGCCACAGCTTTTCGGGATTCATGATGTGTTTCACATTAGTATGCTCTGGAAGTATAAGCCGATCCATCGTACGTGTTGGATTGGACCGACTTAGAGGTGGAGGAGGATGCCTCGTATGAGGAGAGACCGGTGAGAGTCTTGGATGGACGGGACTAACTCTTGCGAGGCAAGACAATTTCTTAGTAAAGGTATTATGGAAACATCACGGAGTCGAGGAAGCGACTTGGGAGCGTGAATTGGAAGTCCGAGAGAAATATCTAGACTTGTTTGTTGGTGCCTGAGCATGCATTGAGATTTTAATTACGTTAATGAAATGTGATAACATTGTATATGTTATGGGAGTTTGGGAGCATGAATTCAATATAAACATTATATATGTTTTAAGAATATGAGATATTGTGGGTGTTATATGACTTTTGGAAGCATTGTATGTGCTGTGTAAATTTTTGAAAACTTGGATTTTGATTAAACATTGTAAATGCTTTGGGAAATTATAGATTGCACTTTCAAAATGGGACTTGTGTATCGAGTCAATGAGAATGGATGACTGGAGAGTGGGTCATGGTGTTGCATTTGTTAGATGAGCATTGTTGTGAATGGTTTAATTATGATTTTCAGACTTGATTTGTAATTTCGGGGACAAAATTCCTTAAGGGGGGGAGGTTATAGCGATTCCGGTTTTGACTCGTCACTTGTTGTGTTCCGGACTTGGGTTTGTCTGGTTTTGAATGGTTATTCATATCTTGTTTCCTTTGTCTTCCCTCTCTTTTGGTTGAACAGGTTGGTTGCTTGTTTTTCCAAACTTTTGTTGCCCAGATTTTTGCTCCTCCGCTCAAGCGGCCTTTCTTGCGCGCGAGCGGGCTTTACAATTTTTGTTCCTCCGCTCGAGCAGCACTTCCTGTGCTCGAGCGAGATTTGCAAACTCTCAGTACTTTGCACGTCTGCAAAAGTACTAGAGGGGTGTTTTCTACGCTCGAGCGACGTTTCCTATGCTCGAGCGGGTGGGCGCTCGAGCGGCATTTCTTGCGCTCGAGCAGCATTTCTTGCGCTCGAGCAGTTTGTCTGTCATTTGCAAAAGTACTGGATGGGTGTATTCTGCGCTCGAGCGGGTTAACTCTTGCGTTCAAGCAGAACAACTTATTGTGTCTGACGCTCGAGCGTCAATTCTTCCGCTTAAGCGGACTGTATTATATCAGATTGCGAAAATGACATTTTATATCACTTTTTTCATTCTTCTCTCTCTGTAAAACTTTCCAAAAACCTAGATCTTAACTCTCTCTTTCTCTCTCTCTACATTTTGGCCTAAATCCTTTGAGTTCTCTACCTTAGTGTATTTGAGAAAAAGTTAGAACATTCCAAGAGCTTCATTTTGATCCGATTGGAATTTGGTCTCGGCGTTGTTGAGGAATCTACTTTTCTTTGCTTGGTTTTCTCTTCTTGAGGTAGGGATTTTCTACACTTTGATATGGTTTTTAACTTAGTTATTTGTCATTGTGTAACAATGGTGGGATTTGGGGGTAATGTGGACAAACCTAGGGTTTGGGTGTAAAATGGAAAGAGGGGTTTTTTGGTAAATGAGAAATAAATGATTGTGGGGTTTGAAATGATGTTGTATGGGGTTAAAATTATTGATTTTGGTACTTGGTTGATATTTGCGAAAATAAGAGGGTTTGCCCTAAAATGATTGTGATATTTATTTTGTATAAATAAATGAAATTGGTGTTGTAAACATGAAATTGAATGAGTATTGAAATAAATGATGGAATTGAGTAGATGATACATCTCATCTTCGGAAGTTTCGAATAAGTTATCTGTCTTGGGACTATATATCTGTTTAGAAATACCTGTATTGGGCTATCGGTGGAGGATAGTTTTGATTGTTGTAGAGATTGCATGAGGATTAGGTAAATTAAAACTAATCCATGGTTGGTTATCATTGAATATGATCATGATTTAAATACATTGTATATGTATGATTGTTTGGGAGGAGAAAGGGAATGTACTCCATTGTTTGGGAGGAGAAGGGGGATGTACTCCATTATAATTAAGTTGGCCGGAGTGTCCTAGGTGAAAGTCCTAAAATTTATACATGGGTGCCGATCCCGCGGATAAAATTTCCGTAAAATGGAATATTGAAGTGTTTGTGTGCTAATGGTGTGATTGTGGAACCATTGAGTTGTAGTCTCATTTGGGTTATTAAAAGAATAATGAAATTAACTCATGTATTGAAATGAATTGAAGGAAAATGAAATGAAACATGGATTTAGTATTCTATGGTTATATAAAATGTGAATGTTTTATCCCTGGTATTGTATATGCACATTGCACTTATACCTTCGTTAAATCTCATATATTGTGTTAAATTATTCCTACTGGGCTGTGGCTCACCCTATTTGGGAAAATCATTTTCAGGTAATGATGGCATGCCTCCACCAAGACAATAGCATTGGAGGGACTTTTGAGAAGCAAAAGCTTCTTTGTTTTGTTTCATTTCTTGTATAGCCTAGGGCTTTAATTGTATGAGCTAGTCTCACTTTTGTTGTAACCAGGTCAAGACTTGGAATGGCCTATAGGGCATTTATTTATGCTAAACTCTTTTGTACTATTAACATTATGAAATGAAAGAACTTTACACTCTAACTTATGCAATTATTCATATATTTGGGTTGAACTTATGGTTGTATTTTGGGGGCGTTACAATATCTTTATTGAAAATTATTTATTTGTTTAGAGATATCTATTTTGGGCTATCGGTGGAGGATAGGTATGATTGTTGTAGAAATTGTATGAGAATTAGGTGAATTGAAACTAATTTTTCATCCATTTGCATTGAGCATGGTAACATATGTAACACATTGAAAATGTTTAATGTTTTGAGAAAAAATGGGGTGAATACCTTAGTGAATCTGGGTAGGGAGTGTAGTTGTGGTATTAAGTTGGCCTGTGTGTCCTTAGTGAAAGTTCAGAAACCCGCACGAATAAGTATCGAGCCTTCCGATTAGTACCGGTAAAAATGACAATTAGCAGTGCTTATAGCCTACTTGCAAACGCATCCTAGAGATTCCTAGTGTTGTATCCACTGCCATATTTTCTATTGTAAAGCAAAAAAATTCATGAACTGTGATATAAACTTGGTATTGCATGGTGTTTAGAAAGAAATGTAAAATGTTTTGACACGAGTATTGCATATGCATTCACCTTATAGCTTTATTAAGATTCATACATTGTGATAGAGTTTTTCTACTAGGCTTTGGCTCACCCTACGTGGAAAACCATTTTCAGGTGCTAATGATATACCTCTACCGAGGCCGTAGCCTGAGATGACTTGGAGCCAAGAACTTCTTTTGATATTATTGTAAAAGCCAAGGGCTTTATTTGTATTGAGTTTCATACTCACTTTTGTTGTAACCAAGTATCGACTTGGAAAGTTGTAGCCATTAAGACATTCATTTATCTGTTTAACTCTTATTTCATATCTTTTGCTTATGACACATGTTATAGATTCAGAGTTAAGGCTTATGAATGTATAGTTGTATGTGTCATCTTTTGTACAACTGGATCATATGGATGTAAAGATATTATATTCTAAAATATATTGTTAATTAGTAAATATTGTGAGATGGTTTTGTTGTTATATTTTAGGGGCGTTATAGATTTTTATAATCATTTTATTTAATACTTAATTATAAATAATTTTATTTAGTTAGTTGTAAAGTGTTGTATAAAAAAATGTCTTTAAAAAAAAAAAAATCATTAGCTCAAAAATAATTTTTGTTTGTGGCACAATTTTTTTTTTTTTTTATAATCATTTCATTTAATACTTAATTGTAAATAATTTTATTTAGTTAGTTGTAAAGTGTTGTCTAAAAAAATGTCTTTTAAAAAAAAAATCATTAGCTCAAAAATAATTTTTTGTTTATGGCACAATTTTTTTTAATTATAATCATTTCATTTAATATTTTTTATATAGTTAGTTCAAGTATTGGTCAAAAATAATTTTATAGACATTTAAAATCAATCATTCTTAAAATCATTAACTATTGAAATAAAATATAAAATGTTCCTTTTATAGTGATTTAAAAAAATGAAATATATTAGATTATACTTAAAAACTAACAAAAATTGATCAAAATTTATTTTAAACCCTAATAAATGTGACTTTGAAAAAATATATATATACGTATCGGTAAGTTTTTTTCAAATTGTGCGAAGAATTAAAAAATTTATGGTTCCGGTTACTGCAACCGTTACAGTACGGCCTTTACACTCCGCACAACCATTACGGCGACCGCAACTTTTTTTCAAAAAACAACTTGTGAATCATACCAAGATATCAACATAGTAACTGTGTACTGTAAAAGGATCTCCAATCCTTCACTTTTTCTTTCATCAAATTTAAATTTGATGAAAAAATGTTAAAAAATCATCTTCAATCCTTTCATCAAATGTTAATTAAATCAAGTGAGAGTCATTTTTTTAATCAAATTGAGAACTTATTAGATCCTTCATCAAATTTGAATTTCATAAAAATTTAAAAAAATGAATGATTGGAGATCGTCTAATAGTATAATACTAAAATTACAATTCAAGTAAGCTATGGCTGTTGACTAAGACTGCAAAAACAAATAATCATAATCATAAAATAAAGAAGAAATATCATTTTACCCCCCAAACTTTCACTCGTTTTTCAATTTGACACCTAGATTTCGATTAATATCAATTTTACACCAAAACTTTTGAAATTTTGATCAATTTGGCCCTTGCTGTCACATTCCGTCTACAATTGGACGGAATGTGCTGACGTGGCACCGAAGTTCATTAGAAATTTCATTTTACTAGCCAAACTATACCTTAAAGATCAATTGTCCCCCCAAATTAAAAATGAATTTGCCCCCCCAAACTATACCTTAAAAATCAATTTATTCCCCATGTCAACACATTCCGTCCAATTATAGACGGAATGTGACGGCAGGGGCCAAATTGATCAAAATTTTGAAAGTTTAGGTGTAAAATTGATATTAATCTAAGTCTAGGGGTCAAATTGAAAAACACGTGAAATTTTGGGGGGCGAAATGATATTTTCTCTAAAATAAATGAACAAAAAAAAATTGAGAATTGGGTTGTGAATCATACCAAGATATCAAGCCTTCCAAATTTAGACTTGATAAAATCAGCAAGGGAAGCAATACTAGATGGGTCCATAACATCAAGCTGAAAGAACACCACATGATCAAAGAGGCCATCACTTTTGAATTTCTCAAGAGCTTCAAGACCTTTCTTCTCATCTCTAGCAGTCTACACCACCATGATTCCCTTAGAAGCTAATTGCCTACATATTTCAGATCCTAATCCTTTATTTGCCCCTGCAACCACTGCATATCTACACACAGACAATAACACAAACAGTTGGTGGGTGTGAAAGTTGAAGAAGCTAAATGCTACAAAAAGAAACAAAAATTACCTCTTTGTTGTACTGATTTTCTCTGGCATTGCTTTACAATATGGGATGTTTCAGAGAAGTGTGAGCTTCAGTCTCAACCTTTGGTTTTTTAAAGCCAAACCAAACAAATGTCTCAACCCTAGAAAGTCCCATATAATCTTTTTTGAAAAATGATTGGAAGCACTAATAAAGAAGCTCTAATGAACTCTAATGGGATTGGACCATACTGTGATGTGATGTTTTGGCCTTGATTTTATTTTATTTTATTCCCTGCCACATCATTAGAGCTCCAAAATTAGAGGGATGTATCATTGCTCATCTATTAAGTTCTATTAGTGGAGAGTTTCTTTTTGTGTGGTCTTATTTATTTTTTTTTTTTTTTGGTAGTGTTTTGGTAGACAACTATATCCTTTTATTAATGTGACACGTATGATGTAATACTCTAATGTGGTGGGTATAAATATGATACTCCAACGATGTGACACTCCAAAAAAAAAAGCTTCTTAGTGTACTTTTCTTAAATGTGACAACATGGTAGGTATGATGTGAAACTTCAAAACTTTTACTAAAATAAAATAAAAATAAATCCTTAGTATACTTTTTCTAAATGTGACAACGTGGTCGGTATGATGTGACACTTCAAAAAAAATAAAAACTCCTTAATATACTTTTCTCAAATGTGACAATGTGGCGGATATGATATAAAACTCTAAAAAAATTTAAAAAAATTCCTTAGTGTACTTTTCCCAAACGTGGCATGTGACACTCCAACGTGACGGGTATGATGTGACACTCTAAAAAAATTAAAAACTCTTTAGTGTATTTGTCCCAAATGTGACACTCTAACGTGGCGGATATGATGTGCCACTAAAAAACTCTTTAGTGTACTATTTTCAAATGTGACACTCTAATGTGGCGGACAAATGAGTCATTACACATCCAAAAAGACTAAATGGATCACAAGAAAAAATATGGGACTATATAGATTACAAGTTCAAAACATAGGACTTATTGGTCAATCTCCCATTTTTAATATATATTATCTATAAAAAAAATTAATTGATCCAATAATTATAATATTTTTATTTTATTGTGTATGTCTTTAAAAAAAATATATAGTCTATTTTTGAAAATATTTTTTCATTCATTTTTTCATAAATAAATATGAAAAATGAAAATATTATGATTATCAGATCAAATTAATTTTTTTCATGAATAATAAAACAATTCAAATCATCAAAATTAAATCTATATTGATCCTACAAACCTCTTAAATTCTCTCATATTAAATAGTAACATGAGAGAAATTTAACCTTCCTAAATAACTATTTCATACCAAAAGACAAATTGATTTGTATCATACATATTTCATACCATAAAACAAATTGATTTGTATTGTACATTTTATCTACTCATATTAATAGATATTTTAAATTAATTTGTGTCATAATCACATCACTATCACATGTGTTGTTTAGAATTATTTCATTTTTGGGATCAGAATATTTTTAGAATGTCGACATCTTTTTTATAATAGGAAAATGATTGATCCACCGAATATAGGATGTCCGATTCTGCCTCAAATACGTGGCATTCCTAGGCTGGACGACCTCTCGAATGACTGCTTGGATGACCAACATCACCCTTGTCAACTACGGTTGTCACCTTTGACCGGTCGGACGACCTCGCGAATGACTGGTATCACCCTTATCAACCGTAGTTGTCATCCTTGAATGGCCAGATGACCACCTGGATGACCGTGCAAGAAGCCCACACAACTTTGGGGCAACTGGAGCAAACATATTTGGACAATTCGGATAAGCCCAAATTCATTGGATATAGTATTACTGTTTATTATATTTTAGACTATACATATATTGTTAAATATTAACATTTTTGTATTTTTTTTAATAAATATTAAAGACAATTATAAAAAATAAAAATAAAAAAAACCTTCAAGCTTTAAGTCTTATAATAAAATAAACGATAAATTTAAAATTTTATCAATTTAAATTTTAATCCTTCAATTTATTTTCAATTTAAATCATCCGTCTATTTTTGCTAAGTAAAATCAATAGATTAAGAGTATTTTAGTCATTAAATTTCATGTACGTATACATTAAAGGGTCTTGTTAACAAGTGAGCACTAGTTAACAAAACCCTACATTAAATGTTTAAAATGCTAATTTGCTTGAATTTAATAACTAAAATAGCTCTTTTTCTATCAAATTTACTTAATATAAATAGAGAAGTTATTTAAATTGAAAACAAATCAAAAAATTAAGATTTTAAATTGATGACATTAAAAATTTATTTTCAAATCCTGAATTTTTTTAACTTTCCCCTAAATATTAGTATAAGATTGTGTAATTTATAATATTTATCAAAAAAAATATTTAAAAAGTAGATTGATTTCGTTATTCATCAAGTCTGTACAAGGTTAGGGTAATGACAAATAATCGTCGTCGCTTACACAGAAGTAATCTGAAAAATCCCAAAATACTCTCAAAATGAACTCACTAATGCTTGAAAATTTAAACCTTTTTTAAAAAATGTATTTTGTTAGAACGTAGTGAATCATATTAACACATTTGAATTTTTTTTTTTTTTTGGTCGACTTAAATAAGTTGAAACCAAACAATAAAAATATTGCGAAGAAATTATAAAATAAAATAAAAAATTAGGATTTGGCATTTGTAACAAAATAATTTTTTAATTTTCTCAATTTAAACATTAATTTTTTGATTTGTTTTCAATCTAAATTATTCACTTGTTTTTGTTAAGTAATATTAACCCCCTCCCCCCCCCCCCCCCTCCCCCCAAAAAAAAAAAATCTTAGTCATTAAACTCAATATAAGTGTGCATAAAATATCTAAAATATCATTTATAGATTTTTCTATCTACTATAATAGTGAAGGTGGTTGAAATAATTTAATGCATCATTAACAAGTGTCCTTAAGGAATTGGTTAACAAAATCCTACAATAAATGTTTAAAATGCCATTTTGCTTGAATTTAATGACTAAAATAGCTCTTTTTCTATCAAATTTACTTAATATAAACAGAGAAATTGTTTAAATTAAAATTTTATGTTGAAATCCTGAATTTTTTTTAATTTTTTTTATTACTTTCCCCTAAATACTGGTATAAGATTGTGTAATTTATAATATTTATCAAAAAAAATATATTTAAAAAGGAGATTGATTCTGTTATTCATCAAGTCTGTACAAGGTTAGGGAAAATAATCGTCATCGCTTACGTAGAAGTAATTTGAAAAATCCCAAGATACTCACAAAATGAACTCACTAATGCTGAAAATTTAAACCTTTTAAAAAAAATGTGTTTTACTAGAATGTAGTGAATCATATTAAAACATTTGATATTTTATTGTTGTTGTCGGTGTCCTCAATTGTGATTTAAATAAGTTGAACCCAACAATTAAAATATTGAAGAGAAATTATAAATAAATAAAAAATTGAATTTGACACTTATAATAAAATAAATTTTTAATTTTTAATTTTCTCAATTTAAATATTAATTTTTTGATTTGTTTTCAATTTAAACTATTCACTTGTTTTTATTAAGTAATATTAACCTGAAAAAAAAAATATTTTAGTCATTAAACTCAATGTAAATGTACATAAAATATCTAAAATGTTGTTTTTAATTCAGTTTAATGACTAAAATATTATATTTCTTTAGCTTTACTTAACAAAAATAGACAGATTATTTAAATTAAAAATAAATCAAAAGATTATGATTTAAATTAATAAAATTAAAAACTCGGCATTTATTTTATTACAAATGTCAACCTTGAGTTCTTTTGTAATTTTTCCAATATTTTTCCCTTAAATTGCAAAAATTACTTCAATTTTTTTTAAATTTTTTTTTTATTGTCCCTTTATTTTATTTTTTTTAATTTTCATCAAATTCAATTTTCATGAATTATCAATTTGATGGGAAAAAAAAAAAACTATATTCCTTTCTTGATTTGATAAACATTGTGATAAAAAAAATTAAAATAAATTTTAATTATTTTTTTATCAAATTTAAATTTAATTAACTAAAAAAAAAAAAAACCATCAAGGACCGGAGATATTCCAATAACCACCATCAAGAAAGCTTATATTCTTGTTATCTTTTTCAGTCCTTGAATCCCTTATTATGTACTGATTAACACCATTAGAAGCACAAATTGACTATCTCTCTCTCCACGATAGATATTTTTTTGCAGACTCTGTCTCGATGTTCTACAGTCATTCATATGTTCATGGTTAATTATTATTATGTTAGAGTAATTTTCTAAGCCTAGAACAATAACGACCGAAATGGCAGATATAACGCCCTTTAAAAAAAAATACAAATAATTCATTCATAAGATCCATCAATTTAATGAAAATAATATACTTTCATTCATCAGATTTTATATTACAAAAATGTATTACATGCATTATACTTTAATAAATGTTCATTCTGAAATTACAGCATGTAACACTAATTGATTACAACAAAATAAACGCCCTACGAGCTTACATCTTTCCAAGATATCATTTGGTTACAACAAAAGAGTCCTAAGCTCTACACATGTAAAGCCCTTGGCTTGAATTAACATTTAAACACAAAAGTAACAAAACAAAGCCTCTAGCTCCTAAGTCCTCTCAAGCTACACCCTTGGAGAAGGCACGTCACATGTACCTGAAAATGGTTTTCCAAGTAGGGTGAGCCAAAGCCCAATAGAGATAAACTAACACAATATATGAGATTTAACTAAGATATAAATGTCAGATAAAAGGTCCAATACTAAAGGCCAACTTACATTCTCCCCATTACCATTCAATATTGATAACCACATCTTAATCCATTTCCATTCGTTCATTTCAAATCAATGCATAAGTATAGTTCCTTATTATCTAAATAATCCAAATGAGACTACAACTCATTCATTCACAATTCAATAACATTCATTATTCAAACACTTCAATCTTCTTGCTATTTTACGGATTCTTGTCCAAGGGAATCGACACCCAAATATACACATATAAGGTTTCGGGACTTTCACCCTGGACATTCCGGCCATCTTAATTCAAAATGGAGTCCCATCCCCTATCTCCTCCCAAACAATGGAGCACATCCCCTATTTCCTCCCAAACATTGATGCCTATACAATGTATTTAAAAGCGTTGTTATATATAATGACTATCCAAATCACATATTCAATGGTTTAATCAAACCGTCATATTCAATGACATAATTCAAATGACCAGTTTCAATTCACCTAGTCCTCATACAGTTTCTACAACAATCATAGTTATCCTCTATCGATAGCCCAAAACAGATATACAATTCATCAACAGATAATTTATCAAATTTTTCATAGGTGAGTGATTTATCAAATCCAACTACACATTCATTCACACATCCTCCCAATTTCATATTTCCCATATCAATTTCATTATTTATACAAAATAATTATTTAACACAAATTAGGGCAATTTTCTCATTTTTCTAAATATCAATCCCAAGTCCAAATTTCATCATTTTAACCCATATAACCACATATTCAATACCCCATATATTTTCATGGAACCTAATATAAAAATCCCTCTTTTAATTTTGGAGCCAAAACCCTAACTTCACCCAAATCTTTCCAAATTCCACCAGTTATACAAAATGACAAATACCTAGGTTAAAAACCATATCAAGGTGTAGAATGTCCCTATCTCAAGTGTAGAAGCTTAAAGGAGATGAAGAAGAACCTCAAAAGTGTCCAAACTCGATTTTGCTCGGATCAAGAGGAAGCCCACAAGATGCTCTAACTCTTTATCAAAGGGAGTAGGGTAGAGAGACCCTTAGATCATGGAGTATTTGTAGAGAGAGAGTGTGTCGGATTAAGGTTTTTAGGAGAATGGGAATCAAAAAGTGATGTAAAATCACCCTACTGCGAACTGATATATGCGACCTTCGCTCGAGCAAAAGAGTTGTCGCTCGAGCGACCAGACATAACAAGTGACCTCGCTCGAGCGCAAAATGCAAAGCTTCAGAAGTTTTACAGATGCACATGCTCGTTCGAGCGAAGAACTTCACCTTCCCAAAAATTTTGTGTCTGGGAGCGCAAGAAACCTCGCTCGAGCGTAGAAGCAAATTACACAAGGCTCGCTCGAGCGCAAGAAGCCTCGCTCGAGCGAAGGAGCCAAAATTTGGGCAACAACAATCAAGACCAAATAACAACCAACCTGTCTCAAACACGCCCAAGACAATCTAATACTCAAACCCAAAGACAAAAGAGGGAAATACGACATGGATAACAATATTAAATCGCGGAACCCGAGTCCGGAATACAATAAGATCGGGTCAATAAATTTGGTATTTCCTCACAAGCAGGAAGCACACCAGTAGCATGTGTTGTATGATTGTATTGTATTTTGACAAATAGTTATCTTTTTAGACAAATTGTATCTTTTGGTCTAAAGAGATTAGAGGTCTAATTAAGGGTTCGTGAGTATGTTTTACAAGGCAACTAAGTGTTTGTTTGGTAATTTGACTTTTTTAGTAATTTGGTTTTTTTTAGTTTTTTAGTAAGTGAAAAAAATTAGTATTTGGAATACTTTTTTAGGGTTGTTTTGGTAATAGGTTAAGATAGTTAAAAAATTAAAAAATCACTACAAAAAAAGTTAACTATTTTTTATTAGTCTTTCCACAAAAAATTTAAAAGTCAACTAAAATAGTCATTTGCATAAATAATGGTAAGAGAAAAAGTGATTTAGAGAATGTTCGTCCTTGGAATATGGCTGTGATTATTAGGGATATCAGATTCATGGCCTCCCGTAGGCAATTCTTTTCTTCAAGCCCTAGGTCTTCATATATGGTTGCGCATCGGGTGGCAAAATCTGCTCTTAGTGGATATTTAGGACTCAACTGGGCCTCTTCTCCTCCTTTTCCCTTAGTAGAGCTTATTACTTGGGACTATTCCTTTCCTATAGCGATCCCAGTTCTCCCTTCATTGTTTAGTGTATTCGGACTCGGTTCCGTGGATGATTGTTGTTGTCTTTATTGCGTTTCCGTCCTTTAACTCCTTGTATTTGAGTTTTGGGTTATGTTGGGCAGGTTTGAAATAGGTTGGTTGTGTTTAGAAACAATTGGTTTATGCCCAAATTTTGGTCTTCACGCTCGGGCGGGACTTTTGACGCTCAAGCGGGCCTTTTGCATTTGCCCGTACGCTCGAGCGGACAGTTTGACGCTCGAGCGGGATTCTTCAGTCTTCAGTACTTTTCCCTGCAGGTCATCGGACGCTCAAGCGTCAACTTTCACGCTCGAGCGGGGACCTTCGTCTGCAGAACTTCTGGAAGTGTGCATTCTACGCTCGAACGGCGCTTTTGACGCTCGAGTGGGAGTCTGTGTCTGACGTTCGAGCGGGACGTTCCACGCTCGAGCGGACTGTGATGTATATCAGTCTGAGAGAAGCCATTTTTGAATCACTTTTTCGACCCACTCTCTCTTTAACTTTCCAAAACCCTCATTTGAGAGCTCCTCTCTCTAAAATACATCTTCTCTCTACGAAATCATCTAGCTCTAGTGATCTTCCATCCTAGTCCCTTTGTAAAAGTGTGAGCTTGGCGTGGCCTTCGTTTTGATCCGAAAAAGTTGGTGATTGGAGCATCTTGAGTTTTGTCCTTCATCTCCTTTGAGCTCTGAAATTTGAGGTAGGGATAACCTACTCCTTACTATGAGTTTTGACATAGATATTATGTATTTTGTATAGATGGTGTTGTTTGGGTAACTTGGGAAAGTGAGGGTTTTGAAATTTAAACTATAAAAGAGGGGTTTTCTATTTGTGGGGTTCCAAGTGTATGAGTGGTCCCTAAAATAAAGTTATAGTGTTTGATTGATGAAATTTGGCCTTAGGAGCAATATTTGAAAAAAGGAGGGAAAAGCCTAATCTATTATGATTGATTAATCTGTATAATTAATTTGGGAAAAGTTATGGAAATATGAGATTGAGTTGAAAACCATGAAATTGGGAAATTATGAGATGGAACGGTGTAGTTAGATTGATTAACCACTCACCTTTGAAATTGTAGATAATTTATTTGTTTGATAATTTATTATCTGTTTAGAAATAACTGCTTTGGGCTATCGGTGGAGGATAGTCTTGATTGTTGTAGATACTGCATGATGATTAGGTAAATTAAAACTAATCAATTGAGTATGTCATTGAATATGACGGATGGAATAACACATTGAATATGTCCTTTGCTTGATCATTGTATATGATAAGTGTTTAAATACATTACATATGTATGTTGTTTGGGAGGAGATAGGGGATGTACTCCAAGGTTTGAGAGGAGATAGGGGATGTACTCTCAAACCGGTTTGGGAGGAGATAGGGGATGGACTCCATTGATAATTAAGTTGGTCGAAGTGTCCAGGGTGAAAGTCCTGAAATCTTGATTACGTTTGCATAACGTAGATGAATTGAAGTGTTGAAGTATTATTGATATGAGTTGTAGTCTCATTTTGAATTGAAGTATGGAAATGTTAAAGATGTGAGTTGTAGTCTCATATTAAGTGATTATGATTGAAGTATTGTTAACATGAGTTGTAGTCTCGTTATAAACTGTCTGGATGAATTGAGAACCATATCTATGAATTAGTTTGGTTAATGAAACGGAAAAGGATTGATATATATATATATATATATATATCTGTAAACACAGATTGATTAAGAAAGAGTTGTATGTTTGTTTATATGAGTTAACATTTATCAAATGCTAATGTTTTAGTTATTGCTCATATTTGGTTTAGTATATCTCTGCTGGGCTTTGGCTCACCCTTTATGGGACATCATTTTCAGGTTCAGGTGATATGCCACCTCCAAGGACGTAGCTTAGGAGGTTGAAAGATCTTTTGTTGTTATCTTTTTTGGTATTACATGTAAATTCAAGCCAATGGCTTATTTTGTACAAAGAGTTAGACTCTTCTTTTGTTGTAACCATGTATTGACTTGGAAAGTTGTAAGCCCGTAGGGTATTTACTTTTGATGTCAACATGTAATACTTTTGTACTTAATACTCTGATAAATGGAAATATGTTTTATTCTCTTATGTCTATACATGTCCAGAATGTGGGGTTTATATGTATTATTTTGAGGGTGTTATATTTCCTCGTGTAAAAAATAAAAAAAAATAAAAAAGTTGATTGGTTAGTGTGTATAATGTGAAAAAATAATTGATTAGTGTGTATAATATGATATTTTGACTTTTAAATTTTTGGATAAATTACAAATACACTCTTTGAGATTTGTTTAAAATATGAATTGTCTCTTTATGGTTTTAGAAATTACATTTCATCTCTTAAAATTTCTAATTTCATAACAAATGACTTTTTTTTATTAATAAATCATCAAGTTAATTAATAAATTTTTAATGATTTTAGAAATTTATTTTAATTATTAATTTATGTAATTTTATCATTGTATAAAATACAATTAGGAATTTTATATTTTTTGTTAATTCTATTAAATAAAAAATTTCTACAAGTTCATGTAATTTTTCAAAGATATATTTCTAATTTACTCTTTTTTTTATTTTTGAATTTTTGATTATTTTAGTCAAAAAATTAATTGTGAAACTGGGCACAAAGTATAATTTATCCATTATATGTCATATGTGGCTGCCACCCGGTCATTAGAAGAAAAATGACATTTTTTTTTTCAAAATTAAATAGACGTTTGTTTTAAAATAATTGGAAAAATTATTACAAACATTTGAGGTTAGAGTGAGAGAATTATTTTAAGGATCAAAGTGTAATTTATCGAAAAAAAATCTCAAAATCTAAAAGCTTGTGGTAGTGTTATATGTACGAATTAGTATTTTAATTAGTGTACCAACACTAGTTATAACATTATTATTAATCCTACTCATTAAACAAATTATAAATACCAAAAACCTCTTAAATTATGTCACATAATCAATTAGTAATTTATAATATTTATCAAAAAAATATTTAAAAAAGAGATTGATTCTATTATTCATCAAGTCTGTACAAGGTTAGGATAATGACAAATAATCGTCATCGCTTACACAGAAGTAATTTGAAAAATCCCAAGATACTGTCAAAATGAACTCACTAATGTTGAAAATTTAAACCTTTAAAAAAAATGTATTTTGTTAGAATGTAGTGAATCATATTAAAACATTTGATTTTTTATTGTTGTTGTCAGTGTTGTCAATTGTGATTTAAATAAGTTGAACCCAACAATTAAAATATTGAAGAGAAATTATAAATAAATAAAAAATTGAATTTGACACTTATAATAAAATAAATTTTCAATTGTTAATGTGGGGACATAATTTTTGAGTGACAACACGTGGTTGAGGTGTCACCAAAGTGCCAACCGGGGTGCTACGTGTCCTGGTCATAACGCCGAGGTGATCTCGGCTAGGTCGAGGTTATCTGCAAGAATACTGGAATCCTGGATAAGTGGATAAGGGACAAGAGTCCTAGAATGGAAGAGGACTTCAGTTTGGATAAAGATAAGATTCTTAGAGAGTTTATCCCAATCCTACTAGGAGTCCAAGATTAGCAGTAATCCTAAGTCCATTGAAGTTAGGCTTCTATTGGGACTAGGATTGTATTGGCTATAAAAGAGAGGTACCCCCATGGGTCTAAGGTACGCTTCTTGTATTTTGAATAAGTGAATTAAGCACTTTTACTATCTTTGAGAGATAACTGACTTGACCATTAGAGTGCCCCCGGGTGGACGAACCACCACCGAAATCTCTTCTTTCTGTTGTAGGTCATTCGGGCTTAATCTATTCTGCCGGTGCTCTCCAGCTAAGTACTAGTTTGGCAGTGTGGTCGGAAATTGACACACACAATTTGGCGCCGTCTGTGGGAAAGAAAGGAGAATAGATGGCCAACGATGGACAGAAAGAGAAGATTGAGGATGACACTCCCATTGGGAGTGGGAAACCTATTGACCTTGACGTCGAAAAAGACAACTGCAAAGAAGAGACTCGTGATCAGAATCACGGAGAAAAGGACGTTGGCTAGGAAGGCGACGTACCAAAGAAAACGGACCAAAGCGGGTATTACAACGAGGACGACCTTCAGGTATGGAAAGATAGATGCCTACGGAGGGACGATGAGGTAAAGGGAATGGCGAACAAATTGGCGGACCTACAAACGGTCGTCAATTTCATGATGTAGAACAACGTCATGCAGCCACCGTTCCCGTTACAAGATACACCGATTCCAGCGGCCAAGAAAGATGCCCGACAAGATGGGCAGAAAACAGTCCTTACAGTCCCCCAGCACACCAGGAGCGAAAAACACTCTCACCGGCCTTCAAGGGAGGTCGGGCGAGGAGAGTCGAGAAGGGAAGAATCTCGAAGGACACATCGCACCAAGGAAGCAGACCCCAAAGAACATCGGCATGTTCAAAGGCAGGAGTTGTGCTTCGACGCAACTAATGGAGAAAGGTCGAAGAGGGCTCACAATGAAGCTGAGAGTAGTGCACCTAAAAGGCTGAAGTCAGGAGATAGCCGAGCTCCTGGTCGGACCAAGGAGGACCTAAGGGATTACCTACAGAGGAGGCAACAAGATGCCGAGGTAACCTCCCCGGTCAAGCCGAGAACGCCATTCTCGATAGAATTGGACAAATTCGAAGCCCCGAAGAGGTTTAGCATGCCGAGATTCCAGATCTACGACGGGAAGTCGGACCCCAACTTTCACGTCGGTTTGTACCTGAACTCAATGGCGTTATACATCAGGAACGATCCGTTGCTTTGCAAGGTGTTCCCCTCATCCTTCGGAGAAATTGCACCAGACTGGTTTCACAAGTTGCCAAAAGGAACTGTGAAAACCTAGGAAGGCCTGGCCGAGATGTTTGTGGCCAGGTTCGTAACGAACAAACTACAGCCATTAAGGGTGGATGCCCTGATGGCCCTAAAAATTGGCGAGGACGAAAGCCTGAGGGCCTATGCCAAAAGGTACTACGAGGTATTCAACCGAATACCAGAATGCAACCAAGAGGTGGCGGTCGTATCATTTAAGAACGGCCTAAAAGATAATTGTCCGCTCTAAAAATCATTGGCAAAAACACTGCCAAAAAGTATGGAGGAATTAATGGCCAGAATAGAGAAGTACGCCAGGGCCGAGGAGGATACGCCGGGAACCAAGGCGCCAAAACCAGAGAAGAAAAATGGCTCGTCGAAGCGAGGCCGAGGTGATGGTGGCTACAACAAACCACAAATCGGATTAAGGGCTGCTCAGGCAGTCACAACTGTATTCCGAATTCCGGTTTACAAAGTCTTGGAGAAAATCCGTAATCAGCCCTACTACAGAGCACCAGCAAGGGTACCAGGCGAGTTTATGGAAAAAGCCTTGATAAGCACTGTGCTTACCATAATGAAGCTGGACATCTGACTCAGGGGTACAGAGCCCTGAAGACACATCTGGAAGACCTGGTAAGACAGGGCCATTTAAGGGACATGGTAGATGAAGCCAGAACAAGGGAAGGACAGGCAAGACTACCCCAGACACCAACAGCACCATCCCCACCCCCACCAACACCACAACCACAGGCAGGCAGACCTCGAGTGATCAATGTGATCCACTCAAAGGTAAATGAGAATGAGATAAGGGGGGAAACCCAAAAGGTAAAACACCTGCAACATGTATATCAGGTCGGGAAAAAGAGACCTAGGGCAGGCGAGAGCCAAGGACCAGTGGTGTCCTTTACTGAGGAAGACTTGGAGATGGTGCATCATCCACACAACGATGCCTTGGTAATATCCCTCCAGATTGGAGAGTGCCAAGTGAAGCGAATCTTAGTCGACCAGGGCAACTCTTGTGACATCATATATGTCAGGTGTTACAAGGAGCTTGGCATTCACCAAGATGACTTGGAACAGTCCAACGGCCCAATGGTTGGGTTCAATGGAACGCCGACATGGCCCTTGGGAGCAGCAAGCTTAGAGGTGCAGGCTGGCACCAAGAGGGTGAAGATAGAGTTCACCATAATTGACACCCCCTCCCCTTACAATGCAATTCTGGAAAGACCATGGTTGCATGCAATGGGGGCTGTTCCCTCAACATTGCACCACCTACTACAATTCCCAACAGAGCATGGGATAGAGGACGTTAGAGGGGATCAAGTGCAGGCAAAGAATTGCTCCATAGCAGCAATGAAATATACCTGCAACATTCGGGAAGCAAAACCAGCAGAGGTTGAGGATGAAGACATGGAAGTCCTGGAGGACGTCGGCAAAGAGCCAGCCGAGAAGAGTGAGGAAGCCCTGAAGAAAGTCCTTGTCCAGCAAGGGGACGAAGAACAATTCTTTCTTCTCGGCTCGGGCTTGGCCGAGGAAGAAGAAAAAGAACTGGAGGCGTTCTTGAGAACAAACATTGAGGTGTTTGCCTGGATGCCTTACGAGATGCCTGGCATTAACCCCGAGGTCACTTGCCACAGACTGAATGTGGACAGGTCAGGCAAACCTGTAATCCAATGAGCCAGAAGGCCGACGTTGACGCACGTTAAGGCAATAGAAGAAGAAATGGATAGACTTCTGGAGCCCAGAGCCATTCGAGAGGTAAGTTACCCGACATAGCTATCAAATACGATTGTTGTGAAGAAAAAGAATGGGAAGTGGAGGGCCTGTGTGGACTTCACTAGCCTGAACAAGGGTTGTCCCAAAGACAGCTTCCCATTACCCAAGATTGACCAATTGGTGGATGCCACTTCAGGGCATGGAAGGGTGAGCTTCCTGGATGCTTACAGGGGGTACCATTAGATAGTTATGTACCTACCATATGAGGAAAAGACTGCATTCATCACCCCAAAAGGCTATACTGCTACAGAGTGATGCCTTTTGGATTGAAAAATGCAGGAGCAACTTACTAGAGATTGGTAACCAAGATGTTCAGACATCTAATTGCCAGAACAGTGAAAGTTTACATCGATGACATGGTCGTGAAGACCAAGGAACCTGAAGGTCATCTGGCCAACCTAAAGGCAGTTTTTGACATCCTTAAAACATATCGGCTCTGACTCAATGCATCGAAGAGTGCATTGAGAGTTGGGTCTGGTAAGTTCTTAGGATATTTGGTAACTGTAGACACCCCATTTTGACCGGCCCTAAGACTTGGGCACTTTATTTTGACCACCCTCACCAGAAAAAATCAAATTGAAACTTTAATTCCAAACCTCCCCATTTTGGCCATCACTAATATTTTATTATGTGTGTGTATATTTGTTTTTAGGTGTGTTTTATCTAAATTGATAAATATTTGATAAAAAAAAAAAAAAGAAAGAAAAAAGTAATAAAACAAAAAAGAAATAGAAAAATAAAAAATAAAATAAAATAACAAAAAGTTTTGGTGAGTGTGTTTTTTAGGTGAAGAACAAAAAAAAAAAAGAAAAGATGTTGAGTGTGTGGGGAGTGGTGGAATAATTATGCTTTGGTGGACAATAAACAAAAAAAGAAAACAAAAGAAGAATATGGAGTGGTGGAATGATCAAGAGATGCACTGAACACAGCTGGGCACTTGAGAGGGAGGGGCCGGATATCTCTTTTGGCTCTCTCAGATACACACAGACAGCACATGGGGGGAGGGCTCTCCATAGAGAGACATCTGATACACATCTGATACACAACACATATATCAGACCATTGATAGACACTGGGGGAGGACACACACAGAGAGACACGGTTTTGAGAGCACACCCACCACTTCACCAGATACACGGGTTTACAGAGAGGGAGGGGACCATACACACACGATCTCACTCTCTCTCTCTCTCTAAGAAAAATGTAAGGACATACATGGGGGAGAGAGGAGGAAGACATGCATGCACTTTCAACACTCACGGTGCACACCCTCAAACCCAACTCTCTCTCCTCTCTCACTAAACACACACCAGCACACTCATCACCACCCATGCACACGGACACATCACAGACTCGCCATCCACGGGATGCACAGATTCATTCCATCTTCTGAAACACCCACAGCCATTCACGGACACACGGTGCACACCCTCAAACCCAACTCTCTCTCCTCTATCGGCTAACAGACCCAACACACCCAGCACCACACCCACGGGGGACGAAGGTCACTCTTCTCTCTCTGTCACTCAATCTCTCTCTCTCGGGTCTCTCTCCCTCCCTCCCTCACTCTCACACACTCACACACACACGTAGCTTCACTGATACACACACCCACACCATCGACACACACACACACTCAATACACCATGCACACACGGGTAGAGAGAGAGAGGAGAGAACACACACCCAACACTCTCATACCACCACTGCCATCATTCACACACCAAACCCATGCACGGCATATACACACACTGATACACTGAGGAGAGACAACATACGGACACACATGCTCAGGTGGATTTCAAGGTCTTATAGATAACCTACGTGTTTTGGTTTGTTGGTCTTCTTGTTCGGCATACCGTCGCCGGTGATGAGGTTGTGAGCTTGGAGTGATCTACGTTCGTTTGAGGGACTTCGTGATGCTAGATTCATTTCCTAAATTCTGTCCATGAGTTATCCAGCAATGGGTTCACACATGTGGCTCTAGATGGTGTAGATTTTGTTGCCATGGTGGTTGTAGAACTAATTTTCAGGGAAGATGAGGTTTCGTTATGCACCGGCCATGGCTACTTCCTTGCCGACGATGGTGCTTCTTATGGGGTTGTGCATCACTCTCCGTGATCTCAATGCTGGTGCTATAACCAAACTGTTCTCGCCCATGGTGCTACAGCTATATATGTATAAATATGTGGATTGGTGTGTTCACATATAGAGGTGCAGGTTTCTACTGATTGTACACGTGTTATGGGTTTGTTGATTTGGTGTGTAGATAAGTGACTTAGTGAGGTGGGGCCCCATTGAAGATGAATTGAGTACATGGGCTGAGGTGTGCAAGTTTGCTGGATGGAAGATTTTATTTTATTTTATTTTATTTTGAGTGTTTGTGAGGATTTTATTTTTCATTCACCTCATTCGGATCTGTAATAATTCAAGTATTGTAATAATTCCCCCACCCCGCTTCTTTCTATCCCATTCTTTTTATCGCTTTCCCTAACTGTGTGTATGTATATATCTGACATGCCATGCATATCCATGCTTTACATTTATGTCTCATGCATTAAGATTCGGCTGTATTTACATGTATGGATTTAATCAATTCTTCTGTGATTCTATGCGCTACCGTATGTTTTGAGATGATTCACATGCCATATATTCTAGAAGCCGAATCTTTAGTGCATCTCATGAGTGAATTGCATTAGGATTCTGTATATAAGATCATGCATATTTTACTAACTTTGTTTTGTAGCCGTTCGGGGGACGTCGATCAATCTGTGAGTTTTTATGCTTTAGCATCCCATTTGTGTGTGGATTTTCTTATTATGTTTAGCATCCTACCATGAGGCTAATTGATTAAATGATAAACTGTTTGAATTCCTGTGGATGAAGGCTTGTTGTTTGAATTGAAATAATTCAATAAATGTACGTTTTAAGCCCACTTTGTAGTGGCAAATTCACAAACTTTAAGCCCACTAAACCCTTTTCGAAAAACAAACATGAAGTTGAATTGTTCCAATTTGAGCAAACTAGTCTATACTGGTATGCTTCACATAGTAAATTTTAGGATTTACTAAAATAATCAGAAAATAAACATATGAAGAAAATAAAAGTCATATCATGGTTTAGTAGAGGCCGATCTTTTGATCGGGTGAGTGGGGGTGCTCATTATTGACCTCCCCTCTCATACCTAAGGTTCCGAGCCAAGCATCCTTGGTTACGACGAACAGTGGCTTGGCACCGAGTCATGGGTTTCCTAATTTTTCAAAATATTAGGGTGGCGACTCTGAGTTCTGATGACGCAGTCCATTTTTGACAAAATTGCAATAAAATGGATTTTTAATAAAAGTTTCCAAATC
This sequence comes from Camellia japonica, assembly GCA_030407325.1. NCBI lineage: Eukaryota > Viridiplantae > Streptophyta > Magnoliopsida > Ericales > Theaceae > Camellia > Camellia japonica. The sequence continues at coordinate 8,504 of JAPPVO010000666.1, read as the reverse complement.
TGGACTCTCATCTATGTTTCACATTGCACTCGTGAGACTTGAGATCAAAGAGATCTCGGGAGTCCGAACTGTTTAACGCGCGCGGGTACCCCCCGGGCATGTTACAGTTTCTGGCGACTCTGCTGGGGATTTTATGAAACCTTGACTCGAACTCCATGATATGACTTTTATTTTCAATTATATGTTTATTGCATTGCATGCATTGGTGCACTTAAAGTCCTGTGTTGCCCAGATGCTGGTGGGAGCACATGCAACTTTTTGTGACACTACACCTATCTCTACGCTACTTCAGAGGCCTGTGTTTGTAACCTTTTGAGATTTGTCAAAAGGGTAGCTTTGCTATGTAGCCCTGCTATCTAGCTTGCTATCTAAGGTTCTCAGACTCCGAAGAGAGGCTATTTGACTCTTCTGATTTCCTGGGATCTTTATTGGTTATGACCCAAAGGACTCTTTGGTAACGTCACCTTGACTTCAACCCTTAGAGTAGAGCTAACCTTGTACATATAGTGAGCTATAGTACCTTTCAAAATTAGGACAGGATGCTCTCCCATTTCTAGGATGTATGATACCGCTTGTTTGAATAGTGAAACCCTAGATCATTTCAAGCTAGGACAGGATAACCCTACCCTCCATAAGGGTGTTTGTTCTCTTTCCTGCTATGTGTTATGTGCAATGTATTGGATCTATACAGGGGTTCTCAAATTCAAATGAGTGGTTCAGGTTGTTCAGTTTAGCACCATTACTTCAAAACCAAAAAAATAATAACAAAAACATAAAATCAAAAAAAAAAAAAAAATTTGTAAAACAAAAAAAATGTCGATATCCCACAAAGTCGACCATCTCTGTGATTGGGGAGTGACCACCTGTTGATTGGACGGGTTTTAGTTTGAATATTGTGGATGGCCCACACTTTGACTGGCAATTTGAGAATGGTTTTATTCTGAATTCTGAATTGAGTATTGAGTCTAAGTTTGATTCCACCAAGTTTGTAGAGTTGGGATCAGACTCGAGTCATTCTAGTGAGTCAGAGTCTGTTGATTTCGAGAGTGCCAACCTAGACATTTCTGTCTTGTCTAGGTCTTCTTTGTCATTTTCTTTTGAGTCTGTGTCATTACTGAGTCATAGTCTCTTTTCAATAAACAGAAAAAAAAAAAAAAATGCCATAGAGTCTGCCTACTTCTCTGTGCCTTAATTCATCGCATTGACCAAAGTTTTTCAAAACTTTTTCCAAAACTTTGATAAAAACAAAGAGGAAGAATTTCCTTAGGATTTGCAAATTTTGATCAACTGAGAGGAAGAGAGGTGTGCTAAGCCCTTGATGAATGAGATCATTTTTGTTAATGTGGGTACTGAGAAGGATCCTAGCTTGGTCCAAATTGGTTCTATCTTGTCTTCATAAGAGTACGAGTGATTAGTTACTTTGTGAAAAGATTTCAAAAACTATTTTTGCGTGGTCCTACGAAGACAGGCCTGGAATTGATTATACAGCATAGGATCCCTCTTGACTCGAGGTCCGACCTCCTTAACTCCTTAGCTTTCAAACCTTGATTTGAAGTATTCAATGATCATTCAAAGTGTAAATCTTGCGTAGCCGAATTGGAAATAGCCCTTGAACTAGGGGCCATGATGTGATTCAAATGAAGGCAGCCCTTTAACTAGGGCCAATAAGGTCGAATATGATTTAGATTGGAAAGAGCCCTTGAACTAGGGGCAAAAGTGTGAGGCTTGCATAGCTGAAATGGAGGTAGCCCTTGAACTAGGGGCAATAAAGTATCACCCTTGAGAGACTCGCTGGGCTGAAAACCCGGAAGGGCGACCCAGGCAAAAGTTAGAGCACAAAAAAAAAAAAAAAAAAAAAAAAAAAAGGGAAAATAAAAAGAAAAATGAAAAGCTCGCAAGGTTGAAAACCCGAAAGGGCGGCTTTGGCAAAAGTTAGAGCATAAAAGGAGAGTGTCAATACCCGAGTGAACCTTAGCCAAAACTATGTAGGGCCTGGGATTCAGATTTGAAGCAACCCTTGAACTAGGGACAAGAAGGTCAGATGTGATTTAGATTTGAAGCAGCCCTTGAACTAGGGGCAAAAGGTTGGATGTGATCAAAGAGTTAAAACTGAATTGTTTCCCAATGAAGACCGCCCAGAAAGGCAAAACCCAGAATTTGAGAGAATGAATTTTATTATTGAAGGACAGTCGAGTTCCTATCCACTACATTAGGGGCAACACTAGGGGCAAATTCGGACCCAATTAGCCTAGTCCCTACATCATCATATCTACTGGTCAAGTGTAGCAGTCTTTCTTATAGATGGCCTAGAGATTCATATCTAGTCAACATGGACAAGTTAAAATGAAAGTAACCCTTGAGAGGCTCGCTGGGCTAAAAACCCGGAAGGGCGACCCAGGCAAAAGTTAGAACAGAAAAACAAAAAAAAAATAGAAACTCGAAAGAAATAAAAAAAAAATGAACAAAATGAAAAACAAAAATAAAAAAAAAAAATGATAAAAAGCTCGCAAGGTTGAAAACCCGGAAGGGCGGCTTTGGCAAAAGTTAGAGCACAAAAGGAGAGTGTCAATACCTGAGTGAACCTTTGGCCGAACTACGATGGCCTGATTCCTATCTTTGGGATACGTAGGTAGCTTCATCTTGAAGTTCGACCCTAATAATTTTTTAATTCATTCATTTCGTCCATGCTTGATTGGTGTATCTTTAGTCGACTTCATTGTCCTATCCGTGTTTGATTGGTGTATCTTCATTCTGCTCAGTTCAATTGGTTCGATTTAACTTGGTTCAATTCGGTTCGGTTCGGTTCGGCGGTTCAGTTCGGTCCGGTTTTGCTCGGTTTCATTCGATTCGGATCGACTCGGTTATCATCGTTGCTACAAAACGAATTCAGGGTTATCTGGCTTGGAACTATGCACCTCAATGATTGATTCCATGTTAGTTGAGTAGTGGCCATTTGCAAAAATAGGTTTTGATTAATTTGAATAAAGCTGACTAATTTTTCTCGAAAATTTGTTCCATTTTTGCAAAACTTGGACCATTCTTTGGATTTGAAAAGGGAAAATTTTCAGTGCTCACAATTTAGCTTACATGATTTCAAAACATAAAATGGAATAAGTATGCTAATCCAACCCTCATGTTGATCAAAACATTTTTTACAAAAAAAATCAAAAAAAAATCAAGGCAATGAATTAGGGGCATGGTTGAGTCAGTGATTCTATCTTCTCCACCACTCGAGTCAACTCGTCAGTATATATCAATGTGTATTCGTACCAGTCAGTGTATTTATACCAGTTAGGGTATTCATACCAGTCAGTGTATATCAGTGTGTATTCATACCAGTCAGTGTATTTATACTAGTTAGGGTATTCATACCAGTCAGCGTATAGGAGTGTGTTTGGATTATTTTGGCTTCGTTTTTCTTGCGTTGAGTCAGTTTTATTTTTATTCAGGTCAGTATGGATCAATGTCCAATTCAGAGTTCCAATTTCAATCACTCTCAAATTCAATCAAACAAAAATGTTTTCAAGTTCAAAGTGATGTGCCAGTCACGCCATTTATATACAAAACTGAAAATTTTTATTACAGTCAGGGGAGGACATCCCCGATTACAGAGACTCCAAAAAAAACAAAAAAACAAAAAAACAAAAAACTAACCCAACATATATACAAAAAAACTAGAAATACAAAAAAACAAATACAGAAAATTAAAAAAAAAAAACAGAAAATACAGAAAAAAAAGAAAACCAAAATACAAAAAAAAAAAAGAGAAAGAAAAAAAAAAAAAAAAAAGGGGAAGGATCTTCTTCTTCTCCGCCGATGCCGGCCACACGCCGACTTCACTTACTCGGCTCTTCCGTCACCGAGCTCTTCCGCTTTTTGTCGTCAGCCTTCGAAGGCCCTTCTCCAGTACTTCCGCCAGAACTACCACAGTGTTCCGCTGACAGAGTCGGCTCCCCGCCGGCTATCAAAGGCGAGGTACGAAGATGCCCCAAATCGGGTCATAGAGGTGGTATGCCTTTTCAGCTCCTTGTTTTCAACCTTCAAGGCACAAATCTCTGCCTGTGCATCTCTGTACATGCACTGGAGTAGAGACAGTTGGGCGTTGACTTGGTATACCTCACACGCCTTGTTTTGCAGACGGTGAGACAGGTTAGTGAACGCCGCCACTGTCTCCATGCAGGACCTCAACGTGTAGTGGTTGGCCTCGATATCATTTTGAGTAGCCATCACTTGCTCAACTGATAGTGTGAGAAGACTAGGTTGAGTAAGAGCAGGGGCGCTTGGCCCAGAAGAGCTCGATGGATTATTAAGATCCGGGAGAGAAGGGGCGAGACGAAGCCATGTATAAGAGAAGAGAAGGCAGAAATGGCAGAAAAGAAGTGAGTCACAGAAGAATGGCAGAATAGAAGAAGGAGAAGGAGAAAGATGGAAGAGTGATGGAGAAGAGTGATGGAGAAGAAGCAGAAGAAGAGAGTGGTTAAGAAGAAGAGAAGAGAGTGATGAAGATACTGATTCAGAAGAAGAAGACAAAGAGAGGGAGAGGGTCGAGGCAAGCTTGCAAATCGAGGGGGCTGCTTTTGTCGGCCAGCCGACATAAAAGCAAAGCCCGCGTGTCAAACGCGGCAAGGGACGCGGAGAATTGTGTATGCATATATGTATATATATTGTATAGCTATGTAATATAGATATTTGTTTGAACATTTGGGTCACAGGTGCGGCTTAGGTTCAGTGGTTGGCCTAGTGAGTTAAGGATTGAAAGGCTGAGCCCGAGGTCAAGGGTTCGAACCCCACATCAAGTTTCTTTGTTTTGTTTTTGTTTTGATTTTGATGTATAGATGTTTTGTCCACCTATATATATATATATATATATATTTGTTTGAATTGTTTCTGTCACCCGAGTGGCTTGGGTTCAATGGTTAGGCCCAGTGGTTAAAGAGTGAGAGGCTGAGCCTGAGGTCAGGGGTTCGAACCCCACATGAGTGTTTCTTTGGATTGTTTTGGTTTTATGTATATATATGTCTTGTATAGTATATATATATTTGTTTGTGTATTTTGCCACAAGAATGACGTGGCTCAGTGGCTAAGGACTCCAAGACCAGGCCTAAGGTCAGGGGTTCGAAACCCCGTATCCCCACATCCATGCATTTTGTGTTTTTCCTTTCTTTTTGCGTGTTTACGTCGTGTGCTGACGTCAGCAAACGGAATATGCCTTCTCAGTAACGGCATCTTCCCACTGATGGCAGCCAAACAGAATATTCCCCACCTGTGTATATATCCATATATATTTGTGTATATGTCCGTATATGTCTGTGTCATATATATGTGTATATATACTGTATATGTCTATGTCTGTGTATAGGTCTGTTATTTGTCTGTGTATATTGCCGTATTCGTATGTATTTTGTTTGTACATGGTATATGTATATGGTATTTGGTTCAAACATACAATTCCTTCTTTCATTCTATGTATCTATCGCACAATAATCTCACTTCGTGCACCTACCACACAAATTTCAATTTCAATTCCACCGCACTACTTTGTGCATCAATTTCAATCGCCCTGCTTTGGGCACCGCACTGCTTTGTGCATCAATTTCAATTGCCCTGCTTTGGGCACCGCACTGCTTTGTGCATTAATTTCAATCGCCCTGCTTTGGGCACCGCCTTGCTTTGGGCATCACACTGCTTTGTGCATCAATTTCAATCGCCCTGCTTTGGGCACCGCACTGCTTTGTGCATCAATTTCAATCGCCCTGCTTTGGGCACCACCCTGCTTTGGGCACTGCACTGCTTTGTGCATCAATTTCAATCGCCTTGCTTTGGGTACCGCACTGCTTGTGTGCATCAATTTCAATCACGCTATTGCGCATCGCCATCTTGTACACTCTCACGGTCTAGGAGACCTTAAATCCTACGTGTCTAGGAGTCCTAAATCCTACGGGGTCTAGGAGACCTTAAATCCTCTAAAGGTGCAATTCCTTTGGTGTTGTCGTGCCCGAACGACTTCAATCGGTCTGGAATAGTCACCTGACTGTGTTTGTAATCAGTTCCTAGGAGATCAACTGAGACGGTGGAAACTAGAGTTCGAATGGCGATGCCTAGAACGCAAAAGTTTGGGATTTCCGAGACTAAAGTCTGGTTTAAATACCCAGGGGTGTATCCCCGGCTTGAAATCTGTATGGCAGCCCCATAGTTGAGATAGCTTGTATGCGCCTCAACTCTGGAAACCGAACCAACCTAGTCTGTCACCCAGTGGAGAATAGGGAAAGTTGCAAAATAGCCAGCATTCCATGACATTGCATTGCATTGTATAAATCATGAATTTTCAAACAACCATTGTCATTCTCCTTGGTTAAAACCTTCCCTCTCTCCGTATGAAATACGTTGAGATATGCCTGTTGGTTACACCATTGTCATTCTCCTTGGTTAAAACCTTCCTCTCTCCGTATGAAATACGTTGAGATACACCTGTTGGTTACGCCATTGTCTTTCTCCTTGGTTAAAACCTTCCCTCTCTCCGTATGAAATACGTTGAGATATGCCTGTTGGTTACACCATTTCATTCTCCTTGGTTAAAACCTTCCCTCTCTCCGTATGAAATACGTTGAGATATGCCTGTTGGTTACACCATTATTGTTCTCTTTGGTTAAAACCTTCCCTCTCTCCGTATGAAATACGTTGAGATACGCCTGTTGGTTACACCATTGTCTTTCTCCTTGGTTAAAACCTTCCCTCTCTCCGTATGAAATACGTTGAGATACGCCTGTTGGTTACACCATTGTTGTTCTCCTTGGTTAAAACCTTCCCTCTCTCCGTATGAAATACGTTGAGATACGCCTGTTGGTTACACCATTGTCTTTCTCCTTGGTTAAAACCTTCCCTCTCTCCGTATGAAATACGTTGAGATACACCTGTTGGTTACGCCATTGTCTTTCTCCTTGGTTAAAACCTTCCCTCTCTCCGTATGAAATACGTTGAGATATGCCTGTTGGTTACACCATTATTCTTTCTCCTTGGTTAAAACCTTCCCTCTCTCCGTATGAAATATGTTGAGATATGCCTGTTGGTTACACCATTATTGTTCTCTTTGGTTAAACCTTCCCTCTCTCCGTATGAAATACGTTGAGATACGCCTGTTGGTTACACCATTGTCTTTCTCCTGGTTAAAACCTTCCCTCTCTCCGTATGAAATACGTTGAGATACGCCTGTTGGTTACACCATTGTTGTTCTCCTTGGTTAAACCTTCCCTCTCTCCGTATGAAATACGTTGAGATACGCCTGTTGGTTACACCATTGTCATTCTCCTGGTTAAAACCTTCCCTCTCTCCGTATGAAATACGTTGAGATATGCCTGTTGGTTACACCATTGTCTTTCTCCTTGGTTAAAACCTTCCCTCTCTCCGTATGAAATACGTTGAGATTGCCTGTTGGTTACACCATTGTCATTCTCCTGGTTAAAACCTTCCCTCTCTCCGTATGAAATATGTTGAGATACGCCTGTTGGTTACACCATTGTCATTCTCCTTGGTTAAAACCTTCCCTCTCTCCGTATGAAATACGTTGAGATACGCCTGTTGGTTACACCATTGTCTTTCTCCTGGTTAAAACCTTCCCTCTCTCCGTATGAAATACGTTGAGATATGTCTGTTGGTTACACCATTGTCTTTCTCCTTGGTTAAAACCTTCCCTCTCTCCGTATGAAATACGTTGGATACGCCTGTTGGTTACACCTTGTTGTTCCACCCCGGTTAAAATACAGTCAGGTGCGCCTGTCTGTTTACACACCCATTTTCCTCTCGCGTGAGACGCGTTAGGTCTTTGATTCACTCGGTTAAAATATAGTCAAGTGCGCCTGTCTGTTTACACCACCTCGGTTAAAAACATCAGGTGCGCCTGTTGTTTACACCATCTTTCCTCCTTTCGCGTGAGACGCGTTAGGATGTTGATGTCACTCGGTTAAAAACAGCAGGTGCACCTGTCTGTTTACACCACCCATTCTCCTCTCGCGTGAGACGCGTTAGGATGTTGATTTCTCTTGGTTGAGGTCTTCCCTCTCTTGCATAATCATGAATTTTCAAACAAACCGGCTTCGCGAAGCGTGTAAGTCCAACTTTCAAACTACATTTTGAGTATGTCATTTGCATTCTGCCCCTGAACTACGCTGGTTTGATTCCTTGCAAAAGGATACGTAGGCAACCTTCGGGTTCAACCACATGCATTACATCTTGTTTGATTGCCCAAGTCTTACGGCCTCGTCAAAAGGGTCGTCTTCGGGCTTTGACATTCACTCACGTCATTTCATGACTTCGAGCTCTGTCAAAGAGGGGCAACTGTAGACACCCCATTTGACCGGCCCTAAGACTTGGGCACTTTATTTTGACCACCCTCACCAGAAAAATCAAATTGAAACTTTAATTCCAAACTCACCCATTTTGGCCATCACTAATATTTTATTATGTGTGTGTATATTTGTTTTTAGGTGTGTTTTATCTAAATTGATAAA